>QMIH01000263.1:203644-231271 GCA_003987875.1 Clarias batrachus | reverse complement strand
TATATATATATGAGAGGGCTTTTGGTAAGATTTTGTCTCCACTTGCTATAAAAACATGGCTGGACTTATGGGCTTACTGTACATATCCAGCTAATCATTCAGTAGAACTTGACTCTCCAGATGTGGCGACTGATTGCGCACCAGCAATAAGGTTATGTAGCCTAATATAAAGTTAACAACACCTCCCAACATTGCGCTTCGAATAAGGTTAAACTTACCTTGGTGTAGCAGCACGTGATCAGAAGCAGCGGTAACAGATAGCCGACGATAACAACGGTGACTTTGTACGTGCGCCTGGCCACCGGCTCGGGCCAGATCTCCCAGCAGAAGGAGCTGTTCGGGGCGTCCGGGTGGTTGGTCACGATAAAATGCTGCGCCACGGGCACGGCGAAGACGAACGACAGCGCCCAGGTCACGCACACGCCGGCGAGCGCGTTCCTGCGGTTGCGTATGCACGGCGACTTCTTGGAGAGCACCACGGCCACGTACCTGTCCACGGACATGGCGACGAGCGTGAAGATGCTCACGAGCATGCTCAGCGTGAAGACGTAGTGCACGAACTTGCACAGGAAGGCGCCGAAAACCCACTCGGGGAGCGAGTAGATGGTGGCCTGGAACGGCACGCAGAAGAGCAGGAAGGAGAGGTCGGCTATGCTGAGGTTGAGGATGAAAATGTTGGTGGTGCTCCTCGAGCGCTTCGACTTGATCCTCCCGATGACCACCATCACCAAAGTGTTCCCGACAATGCCTAAGAAAAAGATGCACCCGAAGATCACCGGGACGATCACCACCTCCGGACCGAGCGGCTCGTTTTCCATGTGGTTCGCGTCCGGCTGATCCTCAGACCTCAGCGTGTCGTTTCTGGACAAACCCATGGTGCAGTTTATTCCACTTAAAAACAAACAAACAAACAAACAAACAAACAAACAAACAAACAAACGTCCTTAACAGAAAGTGAAGAAAATACTTGCGGTGTCCTTTTTTTTCTTGTGAACAACTCCAGAATTGCCACACACACACACACACACACACACTAAAGGATCGAGTAGTTGCCGAAATGATCCAGATGCGCGTCCTAAACACGGACCAAGGTGTGCTGGATATTGTACATTATGTATCGGTAAGCATGGCATATCCGTGCGCGCGCGCGCGCGTGTGCTGCTGCTGCTGCTGCTGAAGCGTGTCCTGCATGCGTAAAATGCAGCCGTACCTGTCTCCAAAACACGCAGAGCAGAGCAGAACGCGCGGTCTTGCGTGGGCTTCTTCCTTCACATCTCGCATGGAGTGAACTTGTACTGTGCCATCCCTCAGAATGACGAAAGTTGTTGTGTGCAGTGCTTTTTTTTTTTATTTTTTTTTTTACAATCTTATGTTGAACTTTGACAAACGCCTTCAACAGCGTCTCACGCCTTCTGCTCCATAAAACAAGCTTTAAGGGACAAGGTACAAGCGAGACATGGTGCAAACAATTCAGAAAGGTGGAAATGCTGTTGTTAATATCAGAAGCTGGCACACTGGCCAGGCACACTGATCCACCATATGGATGTTACTGTATGTGAGAGCAAAGAGACACACACAAACACAATCTCACACACATAGACATATTTCTCACACTGTTCACAACAATGTCAAGCACTTAATGTCCTTACTTATCCAACCTTTACAGTATGTTTTGATCAGGTTTTTCTTTTAGGTTCCAGAGTCTGTATAATTGAAGACAATTTAAAAGTAAACTAGTGTATTTTTTCCATTAACAAACTCGCTCACTCATAATCTATACCACTTTATCCTTTATGCCCAGGATTCTTAGGGAATGGGGTGGGGTACACCCTGGATGGGGTACCAATCCACTGAAGTTGACACACATACATGCTACGGGAAATTTATGCAACGCCAATTAGCCTAATCTGCATGTCTTTGCACTGTGGGAGGAAACCCAGCAAGCACGGGGAGAACATGCAAACTCCATGCACATAGACCAGAGGCGGGAATCAAGCCCGGAACCTAGACGTGCAAGGCGTCAGTGCTAACCACTAAGCCACCTCCAGTAACAATCATAAACAACTTTAATATTAAATGTAACAATACCTTTATAATAAAATAAATATTATGAAATTATCATTACATACATTTATAATAACTCAATAGCAGAGCAAAAACAGTGGATCAATATGAACGCATTAGAATATAAACATGGGAAGGAATGAAATGCAGTGATAAAGGAATATTACATACATTTCAGAGCATACAAACAGAATTCAGTAGCGCAGACTTCTACATACAGTACTACACAACCGATCTTTATAGTTGATTTAGAATTGTTTCTTGTCATGCCTCGGTTTGTAAAATTGACTACATGTACATGGCCACCATAAATCACTGGATATATTGTTTCACTAAGACTCTGCTCCAGGCCATGTGTTACTCACTATCACATACACTAGTCAAGGACCATGAGCAATGACAGGACTGGAAAAGAAAGTGAATGAAGTTCCTGTTCTTCCCCCAGTGCATCAAAATGTCATACCTGAGTGAAGTAATTAAATGATAACAATAATTGCATATTTACAGAGGTCATACACTTGGGTACAATTTACATAAGCAGCTCATTGTAAAATCTTTTTTGTTTGTTTGTTTGCTTTTTGTTTATTTTTCAAAATAATCATTCTAGAACAGAATGACCTTTAAAATCCTTTCCTTTATCAACAGATAGTGTTTTGTGTTATGTTGAAATTTCTCTTATGATGAAATAGAAAACAAAGACAAATTTTGACATGCAGAGTTGATCTCAATTCCAGGATGTGGATAACTTAGTCACTCCCCAACACTGTGGGGGTAACAAATCATTTAAAGAGACATTCTCCTTAGTTATTTTAATTAAAGGAATGTCGATGAGAGCCAGCAACAACATACTGTAGATACTAGAGCAAGAAGAATGTGAGGTGGCCTAGAAAAACCCTACATGAGGTGAACTTTTGTACATTTTGGAACTGCTTTAAAAACTACTCAAATATGTTTCTGTTTTGCATGCATCTCAACAATCTTTCAGACTGAAAGATTCAGAAATTGAAAAGCCACATTATTGCATTTAATAATTTGATTTGAAATGTGGCAGAGGAGCATCTCAGACATTTAGACAGCTTGAGTCTGAATGCAAAATTAATTGTTTAGATTTACAGTATATCTGTTTTCACATGATGGAGAGCTCATTAATCACACTCAACCAGTGACGTTTTTAGGAACTTCTTTAAGCAGAATGAATGATTTTTTTTTTTCAAATGTAAATGTCTCCTTAGCAACAGGATGTTTGCAGGATGAGAGCTTAGGCATGATTATTGGTGAAATATACATGCATACTGCCTGGCCAAAAGAAGTTGCCATTTTAGATGGTTTAAATTATTGAGCTGCATCAAGCAAAGAAAACAACTAAGGATGTTTAAAATGACTGGAACTGATGGAGCATTAGAATTGGTCTTGCAATGGAGCAGGGCAAAAGGGACATGTGGTCTGATGAGATCAGTTTGAAGAGCGATGCAAGAAGGGAAGAAGGGAAGCACCTCAAGCGATGCACCATCATGCACTCTTCATCCATCAATGTTGATTGAGTAAAATCTTAGAGTGTTTTTTTTTTTTTTGGCAAGGCAGTGTATTATTATCGTTTTAGCTGAAAGCCATATCATTACACAATAAGTTTTCCCCAGACTGCTATACATAAATCCATAGAAACAGTGTAATGGATTTTTCCTTTTAATTGTTAATGTCATCTCCCAAACATTTAACTATATTTTGAACTGCATAGAGATTTCACTAACTATGCAACCAGCACCTGTTTATCCACTTCAAGTATACCCCAGATGCTGTCTGTCACTAGCGCTCACACGTCGTTCCATGCCTGTGGGTTCTGTAACGTGTCTGTGGCATCCAGCATACGTGAGATTTTAAGCCTCGCTTGTAAACAGCAGTTAAATTTCTCATCTTGGCTATGTGTTATGCATTGGTTAAAACACCTTTCCAGGACGACTACCATGTTAATTATCTTGCAGTTGTAGCCTAATAAAGCATTTGGAAATATTGAATGGCCAGCCAATTTGACCAATTTTAACAGTACTGAGGAAGAAGGTACGAAGCTTTCCTAGAGGCGAAATAAGCTACACTTCCGATACCCTGCTGAGACATTTATATGATGAGTGGTGGAAATTTGACCTTGTCAGAGGATCCTAATTGAGTGCTTTTTATTGCTCCAGGTAGATAAGTGTTTGAATAAGAGGATGGATTTTTTTTAAACAGAACACTAGCTCCATTTTTTTCCCTTAAATAAGACATTAAAAAGTTCCATCAACAAATCATATTAATCTGCCAGGAACAAACAAATAATGCCTTGAGACTAAATCCTGTTGACAGCAGCAATATTTCTTTCATTATAATTTTCTAAATCCTTTAAGACACTGTCAGGTGTTCTCTCATGCTGCTTGTGCATTTTTTTTCTCAAAAGATTATTTAGCTTATAATACAGTTTAAACTAAGGATTTCACTGACACTCACTGACATTCAATCTAATCCTGAGACAGGTTTTTTTGTATATTATGATGATGTAATGCCAGGATCAGTATCAGGATCAGTGATGAAATATTGGATTTATTTCATGTTGAATCTGACATTATATGTATTTTTTATATGTATATTGGTTAAAATATATATTTTTTTTCTTTCCCAATTTTCTCCCTAATTTAGTCGTGTCCAATTCCTCCCCGTCACTAGGGGGCTCCCACATTAAGGCTACTACTACCACTCAGTCGAGAGGGCCGAAGACTATCACATGTTTCCCGAGAACCACTTGACGCCAGTCGACCGCATCTTTTCGAACTGCTCGCTCACGCACCGTTGGGGGCGGAGTAACACACTCGGAGGACAGCGCTATCCGCTCCTTCCGCTTGCATGAGCTCACAGACGCCCCTGATTGGCTGTAGAGCTGTGATTAATGTGGGAGCACTAAGTACCTTTCATCCCTCCCCTCTGAGAGAGCTCGGCCAATCAGCTCTCTCTGGGCCTCCGAACTCGCGATCTCCAGATGATAGGGCGAGCACTTCTACCTCTGCACCACTCGGAGGCTTCGTATATTGGTTAAATTAAATAAATTATTTGATATATAACATGAGGTAATCTTTTCCTTTAAGATTACCTGTACTGTACATCTCTCATATCGTTTTCTTCTTTACAACATTGTTTCATTTCAATGAGGTTTTTGGGCATTTGCATATGCACAGCTCTCTTTATTTTGAACTATGACTAGACCATTCCAAAACCTTGATTCTTTTCTTTTTCAGTCATTTTGATGTAGATTTACTGCTGTGCTTTAGATCGTCAGGTTTCATTACTGGATTTCAACCAAGCTTTAGCTGTCGGACTGATGGCATCATATTTGTCTCTAGAAACCTCCATATGCTATACACGGGGTGACCCAGGACCTGTGGCTCCAAATCACAAAGGCCAAATTATCCACCGCCGTGCTTGACAGTGGGTATGAGGTGTTTCTGCTGAAATGCAGTTTGGTTTTTGCCGAGCAAGGCGCTGGGCATTAAAGCCAAACAACTTCATGTTGGTCTCATTTGTCCCTGGGACATTGTTCCAGAAGCCTTGTGGTTTGTTCAGATGCAGTTTTTCAAACCTTAATCATGCCTCCGTATTCTTTTTAGACCTTAGACTTTTTCTTCCTATTTTGAAAGACCTCTTACTATCAGGTCTTCTTTTTGGAAGACCTCCTATGATTAAAACTTTTGATGCATGACTGTAGGTACATATAATGGTACAGTGGAACCTTGGATTACGAGCATAATTTCGTCCGGAAGCGGGCTCGTATTCTAAAACACTATTCATAAACCAAATCAAATCGTCCCATAAGAAATAATGAAAACTCAAATAATTAGTTCCACAGCCCAAAAAATAAATACAGAAAAATATTTAAGACAATATATAAAGTAAAAAAAAAAAAAAATTAACCTGCACTTTACCTCTAAAAAAAGTTAAAATAAATCCAGACAGACGTTTGTGCAGGTAGGCGCCGTGTATTTGTGTGTGTGAAATTAGCCCCTTCCCTCACCTCGTTTTACACAGTAAAACTCCTCCTCCCTCCCCCACCTCGCTTTTTAAGTTTCACAACAAACACACACAACAGAAACACTGTTTTAACGGGAAAAAAAGAAATCTCTCTTATGACATTTGCGTGTGCGCAGACTAACGGAATCACTGCTGTAAAGTAAAAAACAAAACAAAACAAAACAAATGAACCAGCACCTTACCTTTGAAAAGAATCGCGACAGAGCAGAGTTTCTGTGTAGAGCAGAGTGTGTGTGTCTGTGTGAAGCTGGGGAGGGGTGGGGTGTAAAGGCAAGAGTGTGTGTGTGTGTGTGTATCAGTGTGTGTGTGGGTGTCGGTGTCAAAAAAACTCAGCACTCATAAACCAAGACATGCTCGTTTTTCAAGTCAAAATTTATTAAAAATCTTTGCTCGTCTTGCGGAACACGCAATCCGAGGTTCCACTGTATTCGGCTACTTCCATATAGAACTCCAAGGATAAGGACTATAATGTATGTATGAACAGCATTCTTGTGAAACCAGGAAGTTTCTCATGAATAAAGATATAAAACTGATTGACAGTTACAGAAGTTTTCAAGCAGAGTATGGTGATTAGACGTGTAGCCGCTGGGTTACATTCCGATATTGAGTGTTTTAGCTTTATCTCTCTCCCCCTCCCTTAAACTCTTTCTCAGTCCTTATATGGTAATCCTTCCTACGGCTCACCGGAACTCTTTTGTTTCTTCGGAACATTCAAATGGTGTTGATGTAGGAGATTGAGGAAGGAGATTAGTGCTTGTATGCACCACTTTTTCTGTGATTAATCTAGAGAACCTTCTGTGTGTGCGTAACTGTGTCTCGCTCAATATCGGGAAGCGTGAACAAGCACAGCCAGGAGATCTAGTGGTTGATCCATTATCAGGTTTGAAGCTTAACATGCATACAAACATTTAAATGCTGCAAATGTTTTAAAGAAAGCCTCACGTCTGTGAATGACGATCCTAGCCGAGGTGGCTCAGAGACCACTGTAGATGTTCCTGTAACCATTAATTGAGTGGAACGCCTGATTCTTGACACTGGATGGATAACTTGTGGTCAACTAGAAGGAAGAGAAGCATCTGTCTTTGTGAGCTGGACACACATTCATTCACCAACACCACTTGTACATTATAGGAACTTGACTGGGAGTTATTATAGGGAACTTGATCTCGCTCAAAGCAGTTTCCACATGTTTAAGGAATTCCTGGGAGGCCAGCATTTCAGACATGAAGTCTGATCATCTGGCGTACTGGCAAAACTTACTACCATGATGGAAAAACTGGGATAGGTGCATTTACAGTATGTAGCAGAGGATTATATAGAGAAATAATGGTAGTTTTTAATCCTATAACTGCATTCTGTTATTATCAAAAGTCCCGATTTGACTCGAACGCCCTTGTAGATTCACAACAAGTCCTTAAAAGTTTGATTAAATAAAAAGGCTAGAACGTTAATGAGCTGAATCAAACAGTAGGAGAAAGATCTTAATGGAATCAGAAGGAAATAGAACGGAAACACAGAGGCTTTGAACTTAGCATTCAGACGTCCAAGCATAGCCCTTAAAGGCAATAACTCACCAATCTCCAAAGTGCCTACTTTAACTCCAAACCAAATTGGTGTGTGTGTGCACGGAATCTCAAAAGTCTGTGATTTTTAAACTGTTCAAAATATTATGACAGAACTGAAGCCACCAGGGCGTACCCAGTCTCACCCATACAGTGCAGTGCATATTGACTTATCATAAGTGGGAGCTGATACGAACCATCTGCCTTCCTCCATGATGCATTTATGCATGCATCACTTGCATCTTGTCATGCTAAAGGTATTCTGTCATTTCCAACAAGCTTCCTTTTATTAGTGCATTTGTAGTACTTAATTAATAGCTATATTTTGTCTATGGACTTTGTATATGGATTTTTTTTAATCCATATTATTATAAACATTTGGGGTTCCTCTTCCCTGGCTTTGACTTTTATCAAATCTCGAACTATAATTGGGTTTGGAAAACTATGCATCTATGCATCGTTAGCTTGTACCAAAAGGATGTTGGGAAATCATTCTGAATCTTACCTCTTATAAAAGATGTTTCTTCCTTCTCAGGGAGCGCAGAGGCCGCCGCTAGAGCTCGACCGGCCTCACTTTGTCTCACACATCCTGTAGCATGGAGATGTGCTGATCTCTGGGGCTTTTTGTAGGCAGGTGGTTGGTATTAGTCATTTTACTTTAGAGATGAGTTTGGCCAAATGAGGGGGAAAAAGTGTTTGTAAACTGAGACGACCGTCTCTTTTGCTTTGGCATCTGGGGACAAGCATCACAACACACCTTCAGTGATGCGAGAACAATTCCACTATTCTCTCTCTCTCCTTCTCACATACATGCACACAAACACAATGACTCATGCTATTTCTCTCTTTTCTGTCACTCTGTGTACACGTCGTTGTCTCCATCCACAGATGCCTGGATTATCTAGAACTGGGGACTCAAAGGTCATTGTTCCAAACAGTAGTTCATTTTCCTTGACAAAATATTTGAAAAAAATTTCCATGGCGAACTTAGCGAGAGACCTCCCAAGAGGATGCTGGATCATTATGAACATAAACACGTTTAGATTTCAGTCCAAGACTAATATCCACTTTGGGACCAAGTATATCTTTTAAAGGCAACAGGAGAGCAATCAGGGGATAATAAGGCTGTGTGTGTTTGATGTATAAGACATTTACCACTTGCAATCGGATAAACTTTGGGACTGAGCATAATATTTGGTGCTTAAGTGTAATAAGAGGTGCAATGGAACACAATGTACAAGAACTGGGGGCAAGAACTCAGCAACTAAACTCAAGACAACATGGACTAATCCTGAATACTCACTCTGTTGGTAGTTTATTTAGAAAATGCTGAATGACTGAAAATAGATTTATTTTTAAAATAATTTAGTTAAGCATTTATTCACATGGAAATGACCCACAATGACACAGTCACCTCACAGGGTTAAGGGTTCGAATCTCACCCCTTGTCTGTATGCGCTCTATCTTGCTTGATGAGTTTCCTCCCACAGTTCAAAGGCTAAATGGCCGTTTCCAAATTGCCCGTAGTGTATGACTGTGTGTGGTCTTCAAAAGTTATCCTTCCTTATGCCTTGTACACGTCATCTTTACCTAAAAAGACTGAGACCGTTGCACTTCTAATTCCTTTGAGTGTTCAAGTTCTACATTCATGCAACACCCTCACCACTTGTACCGTTCTCCTTCTAAATCACTAACTGGCCAAACGAGTGTCTTCTGTACAGTAACTCTGCACAATGATGTTGCATTCTGGAGCGGTGAATCCAGCATTTGATGTCTCCTCTAATCTCTGTTGTGTTTTTCTAACATGGCTGGGATATGTTGAGTAAAAAAAAAAAAAAAAACGAAGTAACTAATGAAACCTGACTCTTATCAGAGATCTTTAAACAGTTAAAATAGCAGTAAATCCCCTGGTGATGGTGATGTCAGCATTGCAGACAACCTCTAACATTTATCCAACCAACATCACTAAGTTCATCACAAATACTTTACTATAAACAGTCATTTATTTTATATACCGCTAGTATGGGTCACACGAGGCCTGGAGCCTATCCCCAAGGGGAACTGGGCAGGGCACACCCTGTGTGTGGTGTCAATCTGGATAAGGCAATACGCACGCTTACACACTGTGAAATCACCAATTAGAGCAATCTGTGGGAGGAAAACATAATACCCAGAGGAAACCAACTAAACGTGCAAACATGCAAAAGACCTGAAGGTGGGACTCGAACTATCAACTATGCTGATGTGAGGCCACAGTGCTAAGCATTACACCATCGTACTGTACCACTCACTATGAACATATTTATCATGAAGTGCTCGGACCAAAAAATGTCATCATTTCAGAAAGTCAAAATTATTGGACTGCATTAAGGACCGAAATAAAATAAAGAAAATTGAAATGAGTAGAATTGGGTTCAAACTGTCCCAAACATTATTAAAACGTCCAAGGATCCTGCTGAACCTTCAACTTTGTGGAAGAAATGTGGTCAGAAAAAAACATGTATGGAGTTTCACTTACATGCTGAGTTATGGTGCATGATTATAAAAATGACAGTAGAAAACTCAGAGCAATGTTTTAATAGTGAAAGTAAAAGCATTTCCATATGGATTGGAACTAAACTGCTGTGTGGCCATAAGAAAACCATTTGTTAGCGAGACTAAACAGGAAAAAAAAAAGTACATTTTTGTACATGTACTTTGAAGCAATGTTTTGATAAAGGTCATGTGGTCTGATTAGTCCAGACCGACCCTATTCCATAGGGATGGGCGCATAAGGGTTGAAGGGAAGCACATATAGTAAAGTGATGTACTGTTCCCATCATGCATTGTGTCCACTGTACAAGCATTGGCGATGTTATGGATCTGGGGTTGCTTCAGTTGATCAGTTCTAGGCTCAGCAACATTATGTGGCAATAATATGAAGTCAGCTGATGACCTGAATGTACCGAATGACCAGGTTGTATCACATCTATGCAGTCTTTATTCCAGGACTCAAATTGTGCAAGAGTGATTCTTGGAGAAGTGGGAATTATTTTCACACCTGAATACACCATTTCAAGTGTGCGATATTTTTTTGGGTCAGGCTGTGTATTTCAGAATAAGCTTCTCCTTTAAGATCATCAAGGTTATTACTGCCTTCTCAGATACACATACTATCTCTGTCTACAGTTATTGATCGTTGCCCACCCATTACACACTTTAGCCGACCTCCTCAACCCTATCCACTGAAGCATCTAACAATATTATTTGGGTGATGGCTTATTCTCATGACATTGATGTTGCATGGCGGGGAGGTTTAATCACAACCCAGTGCTTCAACCAAAAAACTCTGAAACCGACTTTGACGGAGGGCTACGGAACAGAATCAGTCGATCCTCGTGTTATACTGTGAATTTCTGAAATGCACAGCAATATCAGTTTGAGTTTCGCGCATCAAAAACAGAATCACTGGGATGATGGCTGGTACCGCTGGTAGACGCAATGTTAATAATGAATGAATGATGAATGAATAATAAATGATCCACTGAACAATAAGAAATAAAGAGAACCCTAAAATAAGTCTCATCCCTTCTTTCTTTATTGAATGGATTATTTGAATTGAACTGGCATGCGTGTGTCATGACAGAACCTCTTTCTCGTTACAGACAGACAGAAAGAGACATGGTGTACATTTTGACGTTGCACTACTGTACTGTTTGTGTGTGAAGAAGTCGTGGCACACTTGCTCTCATGATCTGCATAATTAAAGGGATGCGAACGAGCTTGAAGGTAACGCATGCTGCGCTGTAATTTAATTAGAGGTACCTTAAAAAAAAAAAAATTCACACTGAGTAAAAGTGTACATGATTTGCTTGATAAGTCAGATCTGGAGAAATAAGAGCTTGTTTTTAAAAAAAATTATTATTCTTTAAAACCAGACTTCAGAGGGATTGTAACAATGGTTTGGTCTGGTTGCTGTGTGAGTTCACTGGTAAGATCATCAATAACACTTGATCAACAGGCAAGTATGACCTAATTCTCAGCAAACAGAAAGAATAGACCGGTATAAGCCAGGTGGTTTAGAGTTATAGGTAGCATCAAAATAGACCCAGGTTGTGAGTTGAATTTGATTATATTCATTCCATCTGGAACATTCAATTTGGAGCTGGAGCCTGAGCATGAGCTTTTATACAATGACCTACTGTATGTAATGAAAATGATTGAAAAAAGGGTGTATGTGTGTGTTTTATTCCCAGCTGTTGATCCAGACTGAACCGAGTGGTTAAGCTGCTGCCGGTTTTTATTTATTAGTCTGAAATGCTATAGTGGAAGAAAACACTTTCAACTACTCGCAAGATTTAAATCTGAAAATGTTACTGTTTTTGTGAGATCCGCACAAAAAACTTGGCACAGGTTTAACGCCGGATGCCCTTCCTAACGCAACCCATACATTTTATCCGGGCTTATTGGGCTCGGTACTGCATCCAATGGCTGGGATTTGGGCTTTGCCTGGGAATTAAACCACCAATGCCCATAAATTGACCTGTCTATACTGTGTATAAAATGTTAACTATTCACAGCTCTTAAAGATCTCTTTGGAAAACAGTTCATTGTGTCTCTTGACTAGACATCTATTTTGCTTTGTTTAAAATGGTCTCGTTTGACATTTTATTACTCTATATAATACTTTTAAATAGTCCTTAAGCAGAAATCCCTTACAGTAAATCTGCATTGCTAGCAAATATAATTACTTGTTCATGCATTCATCTTCAGTAAGTGCTTTATCCTGTGTATTTGGAGCTTTACTGTACCTGAGAACACTGTGAGCAAACTGGAAGAATTTACCTTACATGGGACAGCCGTCCATCTTAGTAAATGTAAAACAACCTGGCCCAAACAAATTGCACATTCAAAGATTTCTTTGATTATCCTTAACTTTAATTATGGCACACGATGTCCGTAAATATGGTCGTGCCATCAGAGGTAAACATCAGACCATACTGTATGAGTTGTTTCCAATGGTCGTTAGCCCTTTATTTAGTGATAAGTGGTTTTCTTACGGAGACACATCCATTTAGTCCCAATCCTGTACGTCTTCACATTATGTGTGTGGAAATGCTCTTATTTTCACTGTTAAATATACTGTAGCTGTCTACTGTCTTTTTTGTATGATGCAACTTCACCATGTGTATAAGTGTTCTCCATTCATGATTCTTTCTGATTACATTTCTTTTTCGAAGTTGATGGCTAAGCATTATCCTTCCAATGTCTCGAATGTCTTTTTTATGATCAATTTCTGGTTGCCGCCAAAACAAACAACCAACCAACCAACCAAACAAACAAACAAACAAACAAACAAACAAAAACAAACAAAAAAAATCTCAAAAGGCAGTGTTTTTATCCAGGTAGAGTATTATTATGGATATTCATTGAATTGCAACTTGTAACCATTTAAATTCCCAACACCTTAAAATAATTTTGTAAGTCCTATGAATTACTCTATATACATAGTGAATTGAGTAGAACTACACAAAAGGGTCCTAACGTCTGAAACATCAAAGCAAGTCTGTTTTAATGATGTAAAATTGAAATAATTAGAAGATTTTAGCATTTTGAAATATTGAAAACAAAAATGTGAATGATAAAAATCTCGGCTGTTTATTATTCAGGATTATGTACTACTTCTAAATCCCTGTTTAAACGTAAGCGAATGTGTGATACTGACGATATTAACATCTTTGAACCAGAGGCTTGGATTTTCCCTTCTACTGGAGCATGTGATCAAATGCCTCGCCGATGGATCTGATCTACAATAAATCATAAGCTTTTGCATAAACGTGTGGAGTCCATGCCAGATTTACTGTAGTGAACACCGTCCTATAGGCAAAAAAGGGGATGTATTGAATACTGTAATATAATATGTAATAAAAATTATATTAAACTAGCGTAAATACCCAGTAGTTAAAGGTTAAAGCTAAAAATGAGCTGTTTAACTTTAATGTAATCAGTGATATTATTTTTAATGAAATAAAATGAAAAAAAAAAATAAAAAAAGTAAAAATAATAAAATCTTTTTTTGAATGAATATTTAATTTCATTAAATACTGTCCAGCGATTAAGATCCAGAGTCTTAATCAAATTAGGAAATATGTTTTTGTTCCAAATGAATGAAAGTTCTACCAGCTCTATTCTTCCATACATGTCTGGCATATAGTTTAAATAGAAAATCTTGATAAATTTTATTTTGCTATCAAAAGTGGATTTACACTAAAATGATTCCCAAAAGTTCGTGAGCTCCAGATTTCAACAATGTTTTGCACTTGAACAAAACAACTCCAGGGCTTCCTCCAGCACTGATGGCGCACTGCCATGCACAGTTTGAAGTTTACTCCAACACACCTGATGCAGCTTATGAAGGGTTTGATTAATAGCTGTTCAACTGGATCAGGTTTTGCCAGCTGCAGAGAAAATATGTGTGTGCAGACAAGTGAAGAGAAAAATCCTTGTAAAAAAAAAATAGAATCGATGTAGTTACAGCACACTTGCATCGGTCAATGGCCCTCATCCAAGAGTGGCACACAAAAAGAAACTGACTCCCCAACCCCCCCCCCCTCCCGTTGAGTGTTGAGAGGTTTGAACAGCAACACATGGGGAATTTAAGTGCTTCTTGTTTTGTGTGATATGTGTCAGTTCACCTCTTTTGGCCCTCAGCCTGCTTCAGCCTCCTTTGGCTGGAACAAGTGACCACTCAGAGCCTTACACTGTTAAATCCGAACGAGGCTGTTGTCATGGAAATGCCTGATTCAGTTTTCTATCTTATTTAGAGCTTGTGAGGACCCCAGGGTTTAGAATTACTCAATTGAAACCGGCTGATTTAGTGCTAGTGACACTTATGGACGCCAACGGCAGCACATCTCACACACAACCTGATGGCCTCATAACGCCAACTAAGCAGGGACGGTCATCGTTCTCTCGTTTGTTGACACAGCCTCGCTGGGAATGGTTTATCGGTGTCATTCGCTGTTGGCCTGTAGGCAGTGATGTCTTGATTTGTTTCACGATGTGTGGGTATTAAATGCGTAAGAGACCTGGGGCTGAATGTTGCATCGTATCTGTAAAGAAGTCTTACATCTTGCGTTTAACGCATTTGCATTTAATTGAACTTCTTGCCTGAATTAATGTGATCGAACAGAAATGGGAATTTACCGATAACCGTCCCCAAAAAAACATCACCGTGTGCAAGATGAGGAATATTAATACTTTAACCCAAGTTTAACTCATGCACCAGGGACAAGCTTAGAGCAGTATTCAATTGATCAGAAGTGATATGAACAACTAGCGCCTCCATCTGGGATAAGTGTGACATTGCAGGCTTGTTTTTCAGGAGGAGTCTTTTCTTTTTTTCTTTCTTGGAATGGAACCCATGTCCTAGTAATATTTTAATATGAAAGATGATCTAATCCAGGATTACTCAACGATTTGATAAACGGTCATCTTGGTCACACATTTATCTCTGCCGTCTGACAGCGGCGAAGACAGATGGAGCCTGGGCAATTTCATTGAACTCATATTCATTAGAAAAATGATGTTCAGGTTGTGCATACTGTCTGTGAACATAAATAATAAAAATAAAAAGTGGGACTTTAGCAAATAAATTATCAAAAATAAATTTTATATACTAATAGTAAATATATTGGTCAAAAGCAAAAATCTCAAGATTATAATGAACAAGTCAATAAAAAAAGTGAGGTGATGAAAATGAAATACAGTTACTCGGCAAAATTGCAAAATACACGGGACGTTCAAGTCAAACCGGGACTTTTGAGGCGTTTGAGTGCATACTGCTGGTCGTGCTGGTAACCCCCATGCGTGGAGGCGCTTAAAGGTCACTTGAAAGCCTGTTAGTACCGCCTGTGATTATTATGTACCAGAATGACTCTTAGCCTTTTAAGCTTTTACACTTTTAAAGAAGGCTGTATGTCTGTTAATGACAAGCCGGAGTCATTGCAATCATTCCCATGAACTTTCAGAAAGTTAGATGGTCTAAGTCAAAAAAAAAAAAGAAAAAAACGAGAGGCCAAGACTACAGGATTGGAAGAATATCTGGTCGGGGAAGAGTAACCAGATGACATGACTTGCAACCATTACTCGATTATGTTCCCTAACAAATTGAAGTTTTGTCTCACTAGTGGTTTTCTTATGGCCCATTTAGTCTCAATCTCATGAGTTCTTATTACAAATCATTGAGCATTAAACTTGCAGATTTTTATAGTTGGTCAGATCTTAATCCATTTGCAGTAATTATAATGTTCTCTTTGCTTGATCTAAGTCAAAAATTTCATCCTTCTGAAAAGGCAACTTTTTCTGTTTGACAATGAATTGAACACAATGATGAAAAACAAGCACGCGAGCAAAATAATAATAATAATAAAAAAATAATATTGCATTCCATTTATGAACATGGCTTGGTAAAAGAGGTCAAAGGAAGCCAGGTTTGTATGGTCATACGTTTCGACTGTGATGAGAAGAAAAGCATCTCAGCATGCACAAAATGCACAGCCTATTTGGATATTGTCATTGGACAAGTGCTTTTCGTGACCCATTGTCATACGGCTATCTATCTACTCTGTATTGTATATTGAAATAAATGTTAAAAAAGAAGCATTGTTCTAGTGCGAAGAATAGTTGAACAGCATTTGTGATGTCTGCGGCTGATTGATTACGAAGCACTGATTTATTGATATCATGATATAATTTTAATATTGATATCATCATACATCATACTGATAATCATCTCAACTCATTAATAATAATTTGGAGAAATCACCTCATGTCATTCTGTTGTATCTGTCTGCAAAAATACCCATTTCTTTCTTCCAATACTTTTGAAATTGTGAAAGGTTCTAGAGATGTGATGTGTACTGTATATCTCCGTGGAGTTCCTGCTATCTCCACAGTCACCACTGGCTATCCCAGGATTGTGAACAGTGGGAATGCATTGCCACCTTCATGGCCAGATGGGATCACTCACTCACTCACTCGCTCATCGTCATTACCGCTTAATCCTGTATTCAGGGTTGCAGGGAGCCTGGAGCCCATACCAGGAGACTTAGGCCACAAGGCAGGATACACCCTGGACAGGTTTCAATCCATCGCATACACACACTCACACACTCATTCACACACTACAGGCCAATTAACCTAACCTACATGTCTTTGGAATGTGGGAGGAAACCGGAGTACCTGGAAGAAACCCACCAAGCATGGGGACAACATGCAAACAGAGGCGGGAATCGAGCCTGGCCGGGGATCGAACCCGGACCCTGGAGGCGCAAGGCGACAGTGCTAACCACTACACCACCGTGCCACCCCCAGGTGGGATCATTGGTGCTAATTAAAGATCAAACGTTGATAACTTTGATTTTAAACCTTACTCTGCCTTTTGCAAATTAAATGTTCTGCTGAGGTTTCAGAGATAAAGTGGTTATCATTTGTGCTGAAGGCACATCAATACAGTACAATTAATTTGACGCTCTAAATTGATTCATGTCAGGGCCTATACATCACTGAGGTGATTACCTTGTTGGCTATCATATATTTTGTCGTGAAGATGTATAACACAATCTGGCTTAATGGCCTTAGCTGTTGGTCTCATAGAGAAATAACATAAATCCATATATAGGGGGTTATTAGAAAAGTGCTCAAAGTCAAACAAGTCTCGGACAAAGCACTACCAGAATACACTTTTTTAAAGTATTTGGTCAAACCTGCAATGACATTGTATCCAAACACATGCACTTCAATATGGAGCTGGTTCCACTTTTGCAGCTAAAAAAGAAGCATTATTCTAGTGCTAAGAATAGTTGAACAGCATTTGTGATGTCTGCGGCTGATTGATTACGAAGCACTGATTTATTGATGTCATGATATAATTTTAATATTGATATCATCATACATCCTATTGATAATCATCTCAACTCATTAATAATAATTTGGAGAAATCACCTCATGTCATTCTGTTGTATCTGTCTGCAAAAATACCCATTTCTTTCTTCCAATACTTTTGAAATTGTGAAAGGTTCTAGAGATGTGATGTGTACTGTATATCTCCGTGGAGTTCCTGCTATCTCCGCAATCACCACTTTTAGATTTTAGTGTGTTTCAGTGGGAATTTGCCCCCATTCATTCTGTAGAGCATTTACGAGGTCAGGCACTGATGAGAACGCCTGGCTCACAATATCCGTTCCAGTTCATCCCAAAGGAGGTCAGAGCTCTGTCCATTCAAGCCAGTCAAATTCAAGTTCTTCCACACTGAACTCAACAAACCGTTTCTTCATAGTCCTTGCTTTGTGCACTGGGGCACAGTCATGTTGGAAGAGAAAAGCGCCTTCCCCTAACTGTTGCCACAAAGTTGGAAGCGTACAGTAGCATTGTCCGTCACGACATCAACAAACTACACAACTCAAAACTCACAGGCTTAGTAGACAAACTGTAAGGCTTTGCAAAGGTTCACATACTTTATGTAGCAGTTCAAGAAAACCACTCGTTTTATATTTCGAGTGAGGGTGAACTCTGGTGGACTGAAGGAGGTATGTCAAGACAGACAGAAAAGTGCTTTGAAGTTTCCATCATTGGATAGATTCTTACACTTGGTTGTTATATTACATAAGCCTATATCTATAAATCAATGGTAGATGGAATTAAGCATTGACATGGAACATTTAAGAAAAAAAGGGATTTAAGGTTAATTTGGATAATTAATGATTTTTGGTTCCCAAACATTAATGATCCAAATTACCCTTAAAGACAGGGACAGACAATGTTTTTGCAAAAAAGAAAGTGGAATTAAATGCTGAAATTAGTCTTCCCAAAGGGACCAAGTAACAAGTAACAAGTACAAACAACTAATCTGGTTGACCAGCTTTTCCAAGTAGACTATGTGAACAATCTTATTTAATACAATATGAATGTTCACTTCACTCAATGTAGCTTGAAAATAAGCTTAGTGCTAAATGATCACTTCATTTTATTGGCGTTTATTTACATTAAATAAATAAATAGTCTTTTTATTCTGCTTTCAAGCATGTCTTGCATATTTTCCTGCATCTCAAACACCTTTTCATCATTAAGAACTTTAAGGATCTGGTTTCACATTCATGCATAGCACTGTAGGAATACTCCCTGGATAGAATGGCAGTTTATTTAGCATCACACATTTAAATTCTAATAGAAGCACCAGTCATTATAACCAGTGAATAGATCACTACTATAACTTAAACAATTTGACATCCTTCCATTGATCTAGGAACCTCTGTAGTCCAACTAGGGACCGTGGAGGCCAGTGATGACCATTGTATTTATTCCCATTTTGTACGACCATGGTAGGACCTTCGGTCAACATTCACACACACATTGTGGGAGGAAACTGGAGAACTCTGAGGAAACTCCATGCACACAGACCCGACATGGAAGACTGACCAGAAATATGTTCCCCTTCCCCTGCTCGTGACAAGTTCATGATAAGATATCAAGCTGGTGAGAGATATATATTAACCTTATAATGAAGCGCATAATGAAGCTGGAACTACAGGTTTTCCTTGGATCCTCTCCCACCTCACTTTTGCCAGTGCAGGAAGAATCTCTGATTACAGGCCAAGGTACTATAGATGTGATGTGTGTATCTGAACTTTGATATGTAGGAATTATTATAACATAGAGTGCAATACAATTCAAGAATAAAATCTTCTATTATAGTGCATAGACAAAGGTCTAGAAACAAATTAAAATGTTCCACAATCATTTAAAATGAATCAATTCTGAAAAGAAGAGCGGGCCAAAATTCCACCGCAGAGATGTGAAATGCTCACTGCAAGTTATCACAAAAGCTTGATTGCAGAACCAGGTACAGAAGGTTTGGAAGCTTTTATTCCCTTAAGAAATTAAATCATTATTTAAAAACAGCATTTTGTATTTACTGTACTCGGTTATCTTTGTGTAATATTAAAATTTGTTTGATGAAAATGTAAAAACAGGACGGGGCAAATACTTTATCACAGCACTGTGTCATATACAGTATTAACTTTGGTTCATTCTTAAAAAAACAAAACAAAAAAACAGCTATATCCTGTATGCGCATACACTCATGTCTACTTTATTAGTAAAACCTTCACACTTGCATTCCTGCTATTATCTAATCAGCAGCGCCGTGCACGAAACCATACAGATACAGTACAGGTCAGGAGCTTCAGTTAATGTTCACATCAAACATGAGAATGGTGGAAAACACATCTTTTTATAAGCAAAGCAGCACCTTTGTAAGACACATTGTGTGAGAAATATGCAGATGGTTTTTTATCAAACACAAATATGTGACCTGCAAAATCAAGGATTTCGTCATTCTTTATTTGAATAGCGCAAAATCAACAGACGGCGAATTACGGTATGTATGAACTGTTTTAAAGCAGCCTGTCTACTGATGATTCTCAGCATGTCAACTCAAATAGCTCATTCATCTACAGTATGGTTTCAATGTAAGACGTTTATCCTGTCAATGAACAAAACTGAAATTGTTGAGAGTGTATAGATGATCTACTAAGCAGTGTATATATAACGAGCTACACATTTACATTTGGCCCTTTTCAAAAAACTAATCACATTTGTCCCATTTATACATGTTAAGGGTTGAGTGGCTTGCAGCTTGGTTGTCCTGGGATCTGAACGTACTACTGTACCTTTTTGTGCTACTGTACCTCTGTCCTATAAATAAGACCATCTACGTAAATAGTGTCATTACCTTTAGATCTTTTTTACCCGGAATGTTAAATCATTGACAGCCAGTGACTCCAAACTATTAATCTACAGTATTCTGTACCAAATAGAATATGAAATTACTTTTTAGAAACTTTAATGACTTGTACTATGTGACAATAATGAGATTACTCTCATTGTGATATTAATTTAATAATAGTACTTTGATAACAAGAGCAGTAATCCCATGCTTCCCAGTGTGTCTATGAATAATTTCTCACAGTTAAGTTCTTTTAAAAATTCCAAAAGCATTTTTCTTTTCCTTTCAATCTGGCCATTATTCTGCAAGTCTGAGATAACGTATCAAGCTTATGAACTACTCTAAGTACATAATTCCCTCAGAGTGAAGCACACAATCAAGCTGAAACCATGGCTCTCCTTTGGGTCTTCTTCTACCTCGCCTTTCTCAGAGCAGCCTCTGGTAAGGTCTGGGAGAAACTGTTTTAACTACTATTTTGTAGAAATGATTTCAAAGTGTCAAGTAATAATTGAAATAATTTTTAAAAATTCCCCTCTGTTTCAGGCTGTGGAGTTTCTGCTACCCCTCCAGTCATCACTGGTTACTCCAGGATTGTGAATGGTGAGGAGGCAGCGCCTCATTCCTGGCCCTGGCAAGTGTCTATACAGGTATGAAGTTACACCTTCTTTTTTTCACCTCCATAATTTGGGACTTGCATAGACATTTTATATGCTTTCTTTTTTGAAGAAGATAACGCTGGAAGTCTACTGAATGATGTTTAGGCTGATTGTGGTTATAACAGGAGCTAACTGGTTTCCATTTCTGCGCCGGCTCCCTGATCAACGAATGGTGGGTTGTTTCTGCCGCTCACTGCAATGTGAGGTACGTTTATAGTCAAGACTCATTAGGGATCTATGGATGTGAAGTACTGAATTGGATTCTGAATGTTACTACTATTTATTCCAGGACCTCCCATCGTGTAGCCCTGGGAGTGCATGATCATTCTTCCAATGCTGGGTCTTTTCAGATCATAAGGATTACCAAGGTGTGTTCTGAGCAGAGCAACAACAAAGCCAAACAGAACCCACAACAACAATATAATTATTATACTATATATTATTATATTATGTATAATACTGTACAATGCTGTATCCTGTTTTGCGTTAACCAATGCTTCTAACTTTTGTGATTCAATGGCCAGGTTTATACACATCCCCTATTCAGCCTCTTCACCAACAATTACGATATCGTTCTGATCAAGCTCATCTCTCCCGCCCAGCTCAATGCTCATGTGTCTACTGTGTGTGTGGCTGGGAGCAGCGACAATTTCCCTGGGGGCATGAAGTGTGTGACCTCTGGATGGGGTCTGACCCAGTACAACGGTACCTCCATTATATCATTAATCACCACCGTGATGTGATAAATAATAAATGAATAGCCATTTTAACCTCTTGAGACCCGAATGGCCTCATAGCAGTACAGGACATTATGTCCCAAGTATTCATTGTGTACATGTCCACGTAGGATCCTCATTTGAGGACTTTTTAGTTCTTTTGCCAACCATCTTCCTGTTTGAGGACATTGATTAAGTTAACCAATCAAGTGCCAATAAATAGCAAATAAAACAGTACAGTCTGGTCTCAGGAGGTTAATAATGGAAATGTTTCTGTAACACTTACATGCGCCTACAGTATAATATAATATCATGTATTTATGGTACGAGTAGGGTAAGATTGCATTTTGCAGTTTCAAGTTTCTCGAGAAAATGTCCGATTCTCATTTTTTAAATGGAAATATTCTATAATAGAGATGTAACCAATATATACGTCAGCCAGAAGAAAAGATTAAACACTTCTGAAAAAGAAAAATTTGTACACATATTTTAATACTAAATTTGTTGCTATATGTTATATAGATATATATGATAATATTATTAATATTATATAAATATAATATTATATTATTCATCATCTATTTTTCTTTTCCTGAAGTGTGTATACATTTTTTTTTTGGCTTACTCGCTTAAATCTTTACAAGTACAAGTACAGATATGTGGAGCACAAAACATTTGGAGATAAAGATAGTTTCAATGAATTATAGATTCAATAATTATAATTATTATTTGTTACACTGCAGTACAGTTTACTGTAGTATGCATTATACAACGCTATCCTATTGTGGGATATTTTGGTTTCATTAGTATATTTTTGTGTAGAATTAAATTATATTTTTTTGCCCCTACCTTTTTATCCTCATCATTGTGTTACAGCTCCATCCACCCCTGCTGTTCTTCAGCAGGCATCTCTTCCTCTTCTGACTAATGATGAGTGCAAGCGCCACTGGGGCAGTAAAATCACTGATTTAATGATTTGTGCTGGAGCTAATGGTGTCTCTTCCTGCATGGTAGGGCAAAGTATTATGTTACGCACCCCATAAAATTTGCTCTAATGTTCTGATTGACTATTAATCCCCAACATGTGTTTCAGGGTGACTCTGGCGGACCTCTCGTGTGTCAAAAGGGCAATGCTTGGACTCTAGTTGGCATCGTGTCCTGGGGCAGCAGTGTGTGTGCCACGTCCATGCCTGCAGTCTACGCCAGTGTCACTGCACTCCGTCCTTGGATGGATGGGATCATAGCAGCTAACTAAAGACCTATTTGTTAATCATGATAATGATTTGATATTCTAGTCTGCCCTTTGTATAATTAACTTTCTACTGATGTTCCACATACAAGGAGGAATAGCTGTTTAGATTAACCTTGCTGATTTCTTTGTTGTAGCTCTAAAAAAAGAGCGTTGTTAAGGTTGAAATTGTTACCCTACTCTACAATACAACTGTATGTCAGCTTATTTAAACTCTTCTTTCAAATAAATAAATAAACAAACAAATAAATAATTAAATAATTAAATAATTAAAAACTAAATAAATGACTGTTTGAATCAAGCCACATCAAAAATTTACAGTCTACAGTAACTTTCTCCATCACCTGGGTTTAAACAATCTTTTGATTTGGGTCTTTGTTAAAGTTAATTAAAGAAAATGAAGAAATGAAAAAAAAGTATTATTTATTTAATTAGTTACTTGGCAGAATTATTACAGACGTACTGTAATACTATATTGTTGGCATGGCTTGTCAAGGTGAAATAGTTCTTAGATTACTAAAAGTCTCAAACAATAAATCTGCAGGAGAAAATGTCTACAATCCATAATTTCCATAATTAAAAAAAACTGTCTGGAAAATGTCATTAATGCTTATTACAACAATTGCAATTATTTTTGACTGGATAACGCAATTGGATGAAAGGCATTCCAAAAGTGGCGGCTGGTGCAAACAAAATTAAAATTAAACTTTTAATACTCGCCTGTAAATAGCCATTTATCAGGTGATTAAGCATCATTACTACTAGCATAAAATAAAGTCCTGACTCACATCACATCCAGGCAGCAGCTCTGCTTGCCATAAGAAGTGCTGGAAAAGACTCGTTGAGATCGATCCAATCACATGAGCCCAATTATTTAAAAACAATATTGATTTGCTAAGAACAAAAGTGGGAGGGTTCAGTGCGCACAGAGCTGCGCCCGAAGGATGATTTGAAAAGATCCAATCAGAGCTCAGCCTCAGGTCACATGCTTTACAAAAAATTTACATGCTTAAATAGACACTCGTTTGTCTGGCGCCCCGCGTACATCAACACAAATGAACTTAATACAGTTTAGAATTTTTAAATTGCAAATAAATATATTAAGAAATACAGCGGAATATTGTGGGCGCCCCTGCGCCCCGTATTGACCGGCCGCCACTGCATTCCACAAGTGGTGATAATAGACAGTAACAGCTCTGGGACATTCAACTACTGTACATGTATCACTCCACTCCACATGTGTTCTAATAATCTTTAATTACAACTGTCGGTCACCAGCATGGGTGAAAGTAGGTTGGTTCGAGCCATAGTACTGGAAAGAGGGGAGAGAAGCTGCCTGCCAAAACCCACATTTAAACCCATCATAGAAGCTTTCAGCAGGAAAACACGTCTGATAACATTACATCATCTTAAACAACACACTGTGTCAGGAATTTCTGAATTAGATCTTAATTATGTGTTTTGTTTTGTTCATGGCTAAAGTGATCTACAAAGCTAACTAGCTAACCTTTCACCTCTGTTAATTACACTAACAGTCAGTTGCAGATAGTTAGTTCCCCCAGTCATAGAAGGATACAGTATGTGTCGACAGAGTGAGAAAAAAAATGTTTAAATCAACAAACAAAGCAAATCTGTTAAGAAAACATAGTGTGTGTGGAAGTGTTGTTAAACTTCAGGTGGTGCTGTTGTACTGAATATCAGCATGACAGTGATATCTTCAGCACTCAGGTTACACCCTCATGCCTACAACCACATTACAGCTGTGCTGATATTCAGAGCACTCCCTCTCGTATGATATTGCTTAAATGACCACATTATTTTAGAAGAGTGATTTAACAGTAAGAGTATTGCATTGTTTATTTTTTTTTACTGGCTCTTAATAACTAAAGCTTAAAAATAGTGATAGTAATTTGGTTTGTGTGTGTGTGTATGCATGGTACCTTGAGATGAACAGCCATCCTATTCAGGGTGTGTTGTCTACGAGCTCTGACTCTACCACCATCCTGACCAGTATAAAGCAGTATTCATGGCAACAGAAACATCAACTATTTTAAACAGATTGATAATCTGTAACTACTGTACATTCAACAGTTAAAAGCAGTAAAGCAGGCCAAACTGTCATGATCATGATGCCATGAAAAAACATCAACAAAAACAAACCTGTGTGCTTTGCTTATTATTTATTAATGTCACACAATTATGATTGATAAATGGATTTATAACTAAAATGACAAATACTGTAATATAATGCAATTCTACATACTGATTCGCTATGGATACAATAAGGTAAAAATATACACTTTTTCTAACATATATTTGTACACATATTAACAATTACAGCAATACACAGTCCTTGTCTATTTATCACACAGATCACCTCTAAGTTGATGCCTGTGAGTTTTTTTTTTTAGAATGATTTTATTTACTGCATTAATTAACATGAACAAATCATAGGCTTCTGGATTAATTAGCTATAAGAAACCTTGGCAAATAAACTAATTCACACAATACATTAACCAACGTAACTAAGCATGGGGTGTGTTTTTTAAAATGTGAATAATCAGTTAATCCTTCGAGTTTCAGGTTCAAATCCACTATTTTGCATCGCATAAGACATTTGTCAGTTAATTGGTAATTAACCCATTATTTTGGACACTCAATTAATTACATGTAATGATCCACTATTACCACTTTATTACCACTACTATTCACTATAATAATTCACATTATTGTTATAATATAGGGACGGGTTCCTCGTTTTAAAAATAAGAAGTGTTACAGGTTTAAGCTAATGTTTTGTTCAATGTTCCCGTAGTTCAGGGCACTTTAATGTAAAGCAGTACCGTCATAGATTCTAGTGCACCTTAACAAATATGTATTGGCACATGGTTTTATATTCACACCCGCATTACATGTTTAACCCAACCTCCTACAGGGCCAGGTTTTTGAGTGCTAGGCACGCCTGTGTTTGCAGGAGTGGTCCATGCTGCGGCAGTAACAGAAGGCTTTGAAGAAGCGGCAGTAGCAGGTATCGCACGAATCGCAGCAGGGCAGCTGGTGGCCCAGACATGACTGTTGATGTGGAATACAGCGACCTGGTGAACGCGTGCCCCTCCTCTGGAGCTGTACTGCATCCGCCGTGTCCTGTGGGTATTAAAAGGTCAGTTTTTCAACCAATCAAAACTTGCACAACTTGCTTTACTGTACATACTGTATATTTTAACCTATTTAAAAAAGATCATGTTTATACTGCATAAATAGATATACTAAGCTTGTGCTTAAACTAAACAGATTAAGCAACAAATATGTTATACATTCATGGGAAGTACGGACTGAATAATTAAATACTTTTTGCAATGGAATACTGTACATTGCCGTGAGCAGACGTGCTAGATAGAGTTAGTGGTCTGGGTCGTGGTTTGCTAGTGTTTATTATGTAGTCTCGGATGCAGCCATGAGATGGAAACAGAAAGCAGCACATTTTGACAAATTAAAAATATATATATATTATATTCACTTACTACTGTATATGAATAATTAAAACCAAGGAAACAATTTATATAAAATGAAAAAGTTATTGTTTCACTTAATTTAATCCATTTTAATTGCTTTCCATTTTAATACGTTATTTGCCTTTATAACAAATATAACAAATGAGAGATTTCTTTTCTTTTCTGTTTTGTTCTTTTCTTTTTGTATATATCATGTTCTGACAATTCATTCTAAAATAACATTGTAAAACTTGGGGTACATTTCATATAAATAAAAAGTAATAAAACATTTTACTTTTTCAATCAAACAAGAATAAAACATTGTACTTTTTTTATTCAAACAAAGTATCTACTAGTTGCAACATTCTGTGACAACTAATTTTTATACACTAATTGGCCAAAACAAAAGTCCTGGAATAAGCTTGTGCCCCCAGGGAAGAAAACTCAGTTGATCTGATAACCTGCTTATAACATGCTTATTTCAGGTCATCAACTGACTTCATTTTATTGCCACATAACATGGCTTAGCCAAGACCTGGTCAACTGAAGCAACCTCAGGTCATAATGTAACACTGCCTCCATAGGCACATGCAGTATGTAAGTTTTTTACATGGAAAAGTGTTATTTATTTATCGTCATCGTCTCATTGTCTATACCGCTTAATTCTGTATACAGGGTCGTGGGAGGTCTGGAGCCTACCCCAGGATATTTAGGCCTTGAGGCAGGATACACCCTGAACAGGATGCCTCATTGCAGGGCACACACACTACAGGTTTTTGAATCTAAAGGTTTTTAGTCATTATTTTGAATTGGATGCACATAATATTTGTGGGATTTGATAAATAGGTAAAATATGATATTTTTGATGAAAATAGTTAAGAGTAAATATACTTATCATCAATGGACATGGAATGTATCACAAATGATAGAATGACTCTTTATCTTTGCTTTTCTTTTATTTGCTTAAAGAAATAAAACTTGCGTTAAATACCAGTTAACAGTCTTAATTTCCAAAAGATAATAATAATAATAATAATAATAATAATAATAATAATAATAATAATTATTATTAT
>QMIH01000263.1:176144-201144 GCA_003987875.1 Clarias batrachus | reverse complement strand
TTGTGTGTACTTGTGTTAGACAGCATGTCGAAATAAAGCAGAGTACACAGTGACCATTTAATTTCTTCTTCTTCCATTAGATGTTCATTACAGCTTGGTAAACAGTACATTTCATTCATGAAAGCAACAAAATCAATCCTCCATGAACCAGTGACGTTTGGCCTCTTTAATGAGTGACGCAATAAAGAAGGCAGAAAAATAGGCAATGAAATTTTTTAAGGGTCCGCACATCAACTTTAATCAGTTCAGCCCCATCAGTTCTTGCTTTTTGTCAGAATTTTAGCGACTAACAGAAAATTTGCGGAAATTGACATTAATGTGGTAGCAATCTTTATAGGATGTTGATCTTGAACATCAAATAAAATTTAATTACCTGTCAAAACAAAGCATGTTTCTTGATCAACATGGAATTACAATAACTGTCTTCCCCCCAAAAACAAACTTTTGACCTTGACTGACACATTTAAGAGCCTTTCATTGGTTAATTACTACAGTGATTAATACATTATGTTTAATCCAACAACAATTCTTTAAACCCTAACTGATGCAGTTAATCACTTAAACAACCATGTCAGAAGATACACTACATGGTTGTGGAATATACTGTGTTTCAGAAGGGTCAAATTATTAACCTGCATGAACAAAAAAAGTACTAAAGATGTTGCTGAAATTACTGGAAAGTACTGTCAAACGCATTATTAAAAACTGGAACAATAGTGCTGAATCAGCAACTTCATGAATGATTGCAATCAGAAATCACTTAAACACTTAATGCAACTGCACTGTAAAAAGGTACAAAATCAGAGCTTTGTTTCATAGTGAAAATAAGCAAGAAAATTAATTGTTAGTGAGACTAATCAAAAAAGTGCATACATTTTCTAGGAAGCATAAAGATTGAATTTTGGAGCAATTGAAAATGTGGTCGGATGAGGCCAGATTGACCCTATTTCAGAGCGATTGGTGTGTCATGGTTAGGAATGAAGCACAGTGTTATGATCTTGGGTTGCTTCAGTTGTTTAGGTCTAGACTCAGTAATGTTACATGGCAATAAAATTAAGTCAGCTGACTACCTTAATGTACCGAATGACCAGGTTATCAAATCTATTTTTTCCCCCTCCCTGATGGCACAGGCATATTTCAGGATTCCAATAGTAAAAGAGCGGTCATCCAAGCATGAGGAATCATTTTCACAGAAGAATAACCCACACTAAAAGTGTGCTGAAGAAGAGTAGTTTAACTCTCCCACAATCAATACAAGATCTCAAAAGTTAGTGCGGATGGAAATAAATGTAATAAATGAAACAATGCCATGCTCGTCATCTTTGAAAATTTTCTGTCAGTATCAAAGATAATTGATTTCCCCCGATTCATGTATGTTAAGGCTCTGTGGAGAATATTTTGAAGGGTGTAGTCCTGGAGCATATCCCTAAGACTTAGGGCACAAGGCAGGGTACACACTGGACTGGGTGCCAATCCATTGCAGGGCACACATACTGTACACACATTCACATGCTCGTTCACTTGCTACAGACAATTTGCTTAAAAAGCCTAATCAGCATATCTTTGGACTTTGGGAGGGAACCAGAGTACCATGAGGAAACCAAGCACGGGGAGAACATGTAAACTCCATGCACACAGACCCTATGCAGGAATCGAACCCGGAATTGAACCCTAATATTCTATTTAACTTGTTACAATTAAATCAAAATGATAAAAATACCCCCATTACCCAATTAAATGTGCATGACACATGAAAGATACCAATCTATTAAACTGACCAAATTACAAAAACCTACATTCTGTTATACTGAACAAACTGCACTTTCAATCTAATTTTGCCTGAACAATGTATTTCTTCTTAAAATTGGATGAAAGCTTGACAACTATCTTAAGGCAATCATCAGTCATAAGCAGGTTGAAATATTTAACCCTAGCAGGCTTTTAGTGGAACTACATTAATGTAATTTGATCAAATTTCCTGTTTATTATGGAAAGTCACACAGAGCACTTATTAACTGTGATGTACATCAGCTCACTTTATTATGGCAAGAAAAATAGAAAGAAAAACATGCTGATGACATAGTCAATGTTTTATTGTGTAGAGATTCATCCTTGCACACACACACACACACACACACACACACACACACACACACACACACACACGCACACACGCACACACGCAAACACGCACACACGCACAATTCTACAATATGCATGCACTGTCAGCAAGGAGTACATCTATTTAACATGTAAGCCTTGAACTGTACATATGAATAAGTAATTTCATAAATAAAATAATTTTAATATGGACATGTCATCACCAGAGAAGAGTGTGACACCATAAAGGCTCACCAACAATCTACAGTAGGTTATAGGTTATATATAGGTTATAACATCATTTTGATACAACTTACAGGGTACAACTTAAAAAATATATTACCTATTTAAATTATTTTCTAAAATACTCTCACTATAATGATGCATTTTGCATTCTGAGGTGCTTTCCTGGTCAACACTATTGTGAAGAGTGGATATTTATGTTACCATGGTCTTCTTGCCGACTCAAACCAATCTGGACATTTTCCCCTCAGACTTTTCTCATCAACAAGACGTTTCCACCCACAGAACTGCCGGTTGCTTGATGTTTGTTTTTTGCTTTTCACACCATCCTGAGAAAACTCTATAAACAGCAGTGTGTGAAAACTTCAAGAGATCAGCAGTTTCTGAAATTCTTGATTTAACCTGTCTAAAACCAACATCCATTCCAGGGATAAAGTACCTCAGCTCATATGTACCTTCAATCTGATGTTTGATGTGCACATTAACTGCAGCTCTTGATCTGTACCTCTGAATGCTTCAATGCATCTAACTGATAATACAGAAAAGGTTACTGCATAAATCAGTATGTTAAGGTATTCCTGTTAAAGGCCACGGAACAGACACCCATAATTCTCATGGTAAAATTTACACACCAAAACAAAAAAGGTAATAAGTAGTAATGTGTTAGTACTGTAGATAAACCTTATTACATAGAAAATTTAAAGTTTTTTTGTGCATAAATTTTCTCATAAAACTATGGATGTCATTAATTCTTGTATGTGTACAATTGCATAATGTAATCCACAGTATATCCAAAAATGTAATTATAATTATACAGTACCAACATTTGGAAAGTTTGGAGACACCTTCTAATTTCAGAAGGATTTATTTTCTTCATTCTTGAAAAATATGAAATATCATATGGAATTAGGGAAATAAATAACAACAATCAGTTGTTATTTTAAGACATAAAGGTCAGCTGTTTTGGAATAGTTCTTGCAAGAACAGTATTGTCAAGTGCATTTTCAAAACCCATCAAGCACCATGATGAAATCGGCTCTCATGAAGATCATCCCAGGAAAGCAAGACCAGTGTCCACGCATACAGACCTAAAGCAGGAATTGAATCCTCAACCCTGGACAGGTGACGCCACAGTGATAACCACTAAGCCACCATGCCACATCATTTGGATATATTAGCCTCAAAATCACCCCACCAATACTTCAGATTTGAGGTGTTATGAAAGTTTTACAGATCATGAGTAGCAGACACATCTTAATAGAAACTGTTCAAAGGAGATTATTGCATATTTTGGGCACATTCAGCATTGTTTACAATGTAGAAATAAAGAAAAATCAGGAAAGACCTTGAAATTAAATGGAAGGTGTGTTCAAACTTTTGACTGGGAGTGTTTTTTAATATTTTCGCCCATAATATTGCAATTCTGAATATTTACTAAAATAATAAAACGCATAAAATAACATTTAGTATTTTTCCATGTTAGTACATACATTATAATATGTTTAATGACGACAGTGACTAGAACGCGCACAGCCACTGGAACGCGCACCGCGTGATCACGTGATCTATCACATGAGCGGCTCTGTTCCTCTGCAATCCGGCCCGCACTCACTTACACACACACACACACACTCACTCGCCTTAATTAGGATTTAGCATACTGTAACCAGGTAGATTTAAAAGAAATCAAAATGCCTTTTTCGGAATTATATTTTAACGTGGATAATGGTTATTTGGAAGGGCTTGTGAGGGGGTTTAAGGCTGGAATCCTCACACAGGGAGATTACCTGAACCTGGTTCAGTGTGAAACACTGGAAGGTGAGTTTGGAGATTCATCATTTACAACATTCATACCTTAAAACATGTGGTTTTCTTTATTTAACAATGTTTCACGTTTATTGCGCGAGTTAAGATCAGCAGCCGGTTTAAACTAGCTACCTAGACATAGCGATTTGACAAGCTAGCATAAATCCCTTTAAAAGCTAGCTAATGCTAAGCAATTCTGCTGTCATTTATATTGCACTTTCAGTATTCCATTTGTGGAGATACCTAATGTTTATAAAACTAATCAAGGAAAAAAACAATATGTCTGCATTTAGTGTTACACCGACGTTAAGATAGCTAGCTTGCTAGCCGCTAGTTCTGTCAGTCAGCTGGCTAGTCTTTATGCTAGCGCGTCTTCATTTTCCATCTTCTATAAATAATATTAAAGCCGACTAGTTTCTGTCACCAAAACAAACGTAGGTGTAAAACATTTCGTTCTTGTGATGTATCAAATGACTTAAAATACAAAACTGACATGTTACAGCTTTACTAACTGGTCATGTGATATGGTTATGCTAAATGGTGTACGTTAGCTTAATTAAACAACATTGTGGCCTGACGTCCTCATGATCTCATTTATTATCTGCTAACATCTCAAATATGTCTTCAGGGCGAGATTGTTCTACATATATTTCTTACGTTTATATTTTATATCGATCGTGAGGCTTTAGAGACAGGATGTATGCTTCACCGGAGTGACATTGTCTGCACTGGGTCACATGAGTCAGGGTTTAGTTTTAAGGAACTGGAAAGAGGTCTGTCACAATCCTGGAAAAAAAAAATTAAGGAACGTCTGACCCTTTCTTGTCAAAGTGGAAATAGGTATTTTGCACTGAAGGGTTGCCTAAATGTCCAGTATAAGCCTGCATCAATTCAGTACTCAGTAAGTTACTGGTGTCAGTCCAGCACATGTAATACAGTGGTAATGTAAACCTGGTGTACATTGTCACACTAATAAAATGATTGACATAAAATTCCAAAGAGCTGAAGGTTTTTCTGGTGGTGTAGTGGTTAGCACTGTGGCCTCGCATCTCCATGGTTGAGGGTTTGATTCCCACCTTGGAGTCTGTACTTGGTGGGTTTCCTCTGGGTACTCCGGTTTCCTCCCACAGTTGAAAGAAATGAAGATTAGGCTAATTGTCATTCCCAAATTGCCAGTTATGTGTGTGCCCTGTGATGGATTGGCACCCTGTACCCCACCTTTTCCCTAAAGTCTCCTGGGATAGGCTCCATGCCCCTGTGGCCCTGTACACAGGATAAGCACTAGCTTTTTTTTTTTTTTCAAATGTGACAATATTTTAGTTGGATAGCACTTCCACACAGTATGATGATTTCCATCTAGGCAGTCCTGCTTTTCTGTCCAGGACACATGACGCATTCATGTTTAGACCACCTGAATGTATGGTAATGTCTTTAAGATCCCTTTGATACTTTTCATACTTACACGTACTGTTGCTCTGTCCAATAACAGTCAGCAACCCAGGTATGCTTGTTAATGAAACGTTTGATTGAGTTCTGAGATGGGTGAGTTTCCTTCCCTCTCACTTGTGAATCAAAGTTAAGTTTATGCTATTTATTTTTATTAACCATGCTCAGTGATACAGTTGTGCCTGCTCAGATAGGCCATCTTCGCACTCTCCATTAATGATACAGTTTAATAAGGATGGAAATCACCAGGAATTGCGCAATTTGGTATTATCACAATGCTTGGGTGCCAATTCGATTTGCATTGAGATTTAAAAAAAAAATCTCCCAAATGCTGCTTCAATTTGTGACTTCTGTCTTCTTTTCAGATCTGAAGCTTCACCTACAGAGCACAGATTATGGAAGTTTTCTGGCGAACGAAGCGTCTCCCCTCACCGTATCGGTCATCGATGACAAGCTGAAGGAGAAGATGGTGGTGGAGTTCCGCCACATGAGGAACCAGTCTTATGAGCCTTTGGCCAGCTTCATGGATTTCATCACGTAAATAATTCAACATTCTTTTTTAAAGTTGTCTAATTAAAAGTTACAAATTAATTATCAGTTTAATTTACTTTTATTAGCTCCTGTTTTTCACACACATTCTTCAGAATATTGTCAAGGCAAATTTTATTTTTAGAGCACAATTTTAACACAACTGTAGTTGATCCAAAGTGCTTTACAGTGTATCTGTTCTAGAATTATCTATCCAGTGACAGAACCATCAAAGCACTTTTTGTAAGTCGCTCTGGATAAATACCTAAATGTACAATCAAAGGCGAAAATAAAAAAAACAGTTAATAAACAAAAACAATTAAAAGGCAAATACATAAAACACCAATTCAACTATTTAAAAACATCCAGTGATGGAGAAACTCTGATGTTTAATGTTAGACAATTTTGGGGCAACTACTCAGAAAGCTCGATCATCTTTTGTTTTACACATGAATGGAGAACAGATAAAATTAATTGACCACTGGATCTTACTGGCCTAGAGGCTGTTTATGGGCTAAAGAGATCACAAATAGACCAATTTCACTCAAATACCTGTACATATGTTTTCTACAGTACAGCAATAGATTTAGATATTTTACCAATCATGAACTTTTCTTCTATCCTTCATTGTCATGTTAAATTTTCCCTCTTGTAGCAAATTTAGCATTAATGTCTTTTTCATTTAAAGATTCTGTTGTCAATGAGCTATATGATGAAAGTCTGTGTAAAAAGCTGTGTTGTGCTCTTGTGATTGCAGGTACAGCTATATGATCGATAACGTCATCCTCCTGATCACAGGAACGCTGCACCAGAGGGCTATTTCAGAGCTTGTGCCTAAATGCCACCCGCTGGGCAGCTTTGAGCAGATGGAGGCCGTCAACATTGCGCAGACCCCTGCTGAGCTCTATAACGCCATCTTGGTTGACACACCGCTGGGTGAGACATTAGTATGATAGCTGGCCAAGTGGCTCAGGCTTTATAATAATTTTCTTTAATTTGCGTCTCAGGTTTTATTTATGCTTGTGTTTTTGAAATATTCTTCTGTAACAACAAGCAAACTTATTTTGCTTTTTTTACGTGTTAAAATTAAATGTGTTTTTGAACTTTTCAGTGTATTGAAAATTCCCTATTAAAAAACTGTGATGAGTAAATTTTTCTGTGCAATCTATAGCGTACAGTAGTTAAATTATGTTAAATGTATTATTAATTTATTGTGGTAGCCAAGTGAAACACAGTTCAAGTTAAAACTTGTTCCAGATTAGTTTATTGATTTGCCCATTTGACCTTTTTTTTTTTTTTAAGAAAAAAACTGCTCGATTTGAGTAATAAAAATTAAGAGCGTATGAATACGCACACACACACCCACGTGTAAATATAAATATGTGTGTGTGCTTAGTTTTGAGGCACGTGGCTAATTTACAACCAAGACCATATCATTATTTAAATGAGATTTATTTTTTTACTTTTTTTTTAATATAATTTTTTTAATTGCTTCATCATTTCTAGTACAAGAACTGCACTATATTACTTTCTTATCTGTCTTGTTTCAGCTGCTTTCTTTCAGGATTGCATCTCCGAGCAGGATCTTGATGAGATGAACATAGAGATAATCCGTAACACCCTGTACAAGGTAACAACCATAGTTCATTTCTCTGGGACATTTTAAATGTCCTAAATAAGTATGGAACAAAGACCCTTTACAGTAATTTTTTTTTTCTTTTTCTTTTGTGCTTCTCCAGGCTTATCTCGAGGCCTTTTATAAATTTTGCACCAATCTAGGTGGGACCACAGCGGACACCATGTGCCCTATTCTGGAAGTGAGTAATACTTTGCTACAGTCCATTTAAAAACCAGTCAGAAGGTGTTGATTCATTCTTTTTGCTAGCTGCAAGGCAAATCTCAGGGTCAATGCATGTCTTTGCTTTAATATGTAATTTGTATATTAATTAATTATACAGGGACGTATGTAAGGCACTTTGCAAAAATTAAATTTTTCATGTTTTTTAAAGTTGTCTTTAATGGCAGCTGTAGCTCTTCCTGTAACAAAGCATCATTATTGCTATTTCTCAGGAACATGATAAGCTGCAAAAAAGACCCACTCCCTCACCAGCCGCTTTTTTTTCCTTCTTTTTCTTAAGTATAAGACTGAGTGATTATTTCTGACACCAATATCAAGAATAAATATGTTTTACAGACATGCTGGGCACAGGAATAAATAATGCTCAGGAATAGCAAACAGGAATAAATAATGCTCACCCTTTAATCCTTTTGATCTCAGTTCTGCTAGAATGATGCTGCTTTACCGCTGTATGTATTCTAAGTGAGTTTTTCTGTGCAGTTTGAGGCAGACCGGAGGGCCTTCATAATCACCATCAACTCATTTGGGACAGAGTTGTCTAAAGAAGACCGGGCTAAACTCTTCCCTCACTGTGGAAAGCTTTACCCAGAAGGCCTAGCACAGCTGGCACGGGCTGACGACTACGAGCAAGTCAAAGCTGTTGCAGATTACTACCCTGTAAGTTCTGGCAGAACAATGCTGCACATGTAGATTATGTAGAAGTAATGAATTTTAACTTTCTCAGTTCACACAAATGGGTACAGGTGCTCTGAGGTGAACTGCTTGAGGAAGACGCTGCTTGTCTTTTCAATAATTAATTTGTTGCATCGCTTTTTGGGTTCCATTCTGTAGTCCTTTATGTGGAATATATAAAATGTAGTGTTCATTTTGACAGAACCTTGCTGGGAAAATATTTGAGTATTGTTTTTTTTGTTTTTTCCCCCGAGGGAAATGTGCCTTTAATAAATTACATAAAAGACTGGATTCCATTTCAGTACCATTTCCCAGTCTGAACCAGTTTATGTAATAAATCTAGACTCCAACGTCTCAGTGACTCCTCACTTTTGCTGCAAGGGACACTTTGATCTCTTTAAAGAAATATGTGACGTGGCCACAGTATACCAACCGCATTCTTCATGTTTTATTATGTGTTTTTATTTTTTTCAAGGAATACAAGCTTCTGTTTGAGGGTGCTGGTAGTAACCCAGGAGATAAAACGCTGGAGGATCGCTTCTTCGAGCACGAGGTGAGCATGATCATGAGAGAGAACAGAGGAGACAGTGAGCTTAATGATGTTGGAGAGAATCAAAAGGACCACATTGTTTGCTTCTGGCACGGAGTCGCTTTACTCAGTTGACCATAGTATTAGGGGTCAGTCTAATCTATATGATTTTTTTTTTCAGGCTCGATACCGATTATTAGTAATGAAGGAGACCAATATGCTTTTGCAGCAAAAATTTAAATCTTGGCGTTATAATTTTTTATTACACTTTTGCACAAAACTTTAAAGAACCTTTTAACATTATCTTAAAATGAAAAATGAAGGAATGTCCCAACAGCATTTCTGATAAAGTTAACAGTTTTTTAATAAATAAATAAATAAACGAACAAAATTGCTTTCTCAAGGTTTATAATTTAGGGAGAAAAAAAGGAAAACTACCAAGATTAAAACTGAACTATTAGAGCTTGTATGTAGATTGGAGTCTTAGTTAGTAAACCCTAACTCAGCCACACCAGATTGTGATGCAGAACGCATAGTTGCTCTGCATGCTCTCCAGCAACATGGCTTCTTTCTCATTATTTGCACTAAAGACATGCAAAAAATGCTAATACCAATAGAAATTACCGATATAGATAATTGTAAAAATTCTGTATATAGGCTCCTATAATCGATTAACCCCTACTCAGGAAATTAAATGTGTAGTGTTGTGTAACTGAATTGCAACTGCTTAATAAAAAAAAAATCTTCGTATTATTTGAATTTTTTTTTTCAGGTGAAGCTGAACAAACTTGCCTTCCTTAACCAATTCCACTTCAGTGTGTTCTACGCTTATGTGAAGCTGAAGGAACAGGAATGTCGTAACATTGTGTGGATTGCAGAGTGTATCGCTCAGAGGCACCGCGCCAAGATCGATAATTATATCCCTATTTTCTAGTGTTAGACCCTCTCGTTAACTCTTGTTTAAAATTTGTCCATGACATCTTGTTATTTATAAGTTCTGTATATTTTGAATAATTTCAATAATCTAATGATGTACGTTTGTCTAGAAATCGGGCTTACAGGCAACAGCTTTCTTCGGTTCATATTTGACATGTTTACAGCCTGCCTAGGAAAGAACCGTCCTTGGTGGTCCTTGGTTCATTTAAAGTGTTGTTAAAGTAATACTTTGGGGGCAAAAATAGCATTAATCAAGTGACACCTCAGCATTGTGTTGTAGCTCCCGTATATAATGTCTGACTGGACAAACACTTACTTTGATATCCTGGTTTTGCTCTTACAAGCAGCTTTTTTTTTTTTTAATGGTAAACCCACATATAGACCATTAGTCCTGCTTTAATCCATTACTATACAAATGACCTAAAGGGGTCTTTCTCATCATTCTGAGATGTGTGTTTAAAAAAAAAAAAAAAAAAAATCACTGGGCCATCCCAATGGATAAAGTGAAAGTGTAATTAGACGTTTTACAGATTTTAGGACTGCATGATTGAGTTAAACATTCCATTATGTTAACATGTTCTTGTCCATACATCCATAGCTTATTGCACAGAATAATTTTCATTTCTGAATGCTTCCAAATTAAACCTTGCTGTGTAGACATGTCACTTTTTCTTTGAAAAGCGAATTCCATTAGTCATTTCTCTCGCTCAAACTTATCCAGTGGCATTGAGTATTACAAAAATGTTGGTGGAAACCCATAGATGAACCTGAAATTTCATGATAGAAAACATGTACAAGTGGATTTGTATCGCTTTTACTTGTGTGTTAAATGCATTACGCTGTGTTGAAGCTGATGTGAATTGTGATCATCTCTTTTTGTAAATTAGTGTCGACTAACTTATGGTGTAGATCAAATTTTATCCACGAGAGCCAAATGTGAAAGGTTGGGCCTATAAAAGAATTCTATGGAAATATGACCTCTCGTTCAGGTATCCCGTGCTGTAAAAAAACTATATTGTATTTCTGTAATCTTACTTGTGTTTTGTGTTGAAGAGAATTATATGGAATATGTATCTAAACCTGAGTTATTTCGTTATTTCCTTATTTAGGATATGGTGTTAAATATTTACCAAAGCTACCCCCCATAAGCATTTTTATAGGTGTCCAGCAGATGGCGCAAATTGTCCAGTCATATGCACTTTTGCAGAAACGGATGAAACTGCAGGTCAAATATGTGGGGACTGCATTTTTATTTATTTATTTTTAAAATAATTTTCTGTTTTATATATTTTTGATAGCCAATTTCATCAAAAACAACTTTCAGTTGAGTAAATGAGGAAGATTATGCACCATCTTGAAGGCCAGCAGTGGCAAATCTTACTATTCTAGTTTTTAACCACACAGTCTTAAGCACAGAGCCAGAGCAGTAGGTCTAAACTGATCACTAGGGATGGCCAATATAATGTTTACAAGAATACAGGTGTAACCTGATTTTCAACTTGCAGCACACCACAAATGTATGCCTTCGCCAAAAGACTATTTCCCTATCATGCCTTTATCTCTCTGCTTCATGAACGGTAAAACCTCCTGCAGCAGATAAAAGCAATCAGTTGAATGTAATTATTAATATGGTTATGTTGTAGACCTGGCTGAATAAATCCTGTATGACATAACATTATGACCACTGATAGGTGAAGTTAATAAAACTGATTATCTAATGACGATGATACTTGAATGTGGGTGGGATATATTAGGCAGCAAGAGAACATTTTTGTCCCTGAGGTTAGTATGTTAGGAAGCAGCAAAGTTGGGCAAGAATAAGGATTTGAGCAACTTTTCAGGCCAAGGGCCAAACTATGGTTACTAGATGACTGTGTCAGAGCAACTCCAAAACTAGAGCTTTTGTGGGATGTTCCCCCGTCTTCAGTGGTCAGGACATACCAAAAGTGATCCAAGGAAAGAAAAATGGTGAAGTGCTGATTAGGCAGATGGTCAAAATGTTCAACTGGTCTGTGTATTTTCTAATTACTTTCCCCATATTGTTATTACAAATAATGTTCCTCTTTTAACTGTTATTTGAAGGTGGTAATCTATTTCCCACCACTACTGATCCCAGTGTATACAAATGTACAGATTTTCTATGTAGGTGTAAATTGTTTTAGGTTGACCTTTATCCCAATTTCACAACAAAATTAATATATCAGATTAATATACAGAAAAACTAATCCCCCCCCCCTTTTTCTAAAACATCAAATGTACCCTATGTTGATAAACAATGGCGTTCTGGAAACTTGGTACCCTCGGCTAAAACTTTTAAGCATGAGTTACTGGAAGACAGAATACGGTATATAACAGCACCAAATCATGGCAACTACTAATAACTAATAACTGCCTGTTACAATCTGCAGAGAAAACATCTCATTTCAAACATACATTTACCTCCAGTGCATGAACCCACACACAACTGAAATTTCCTCAAAAGCGTTTCCACCATTTACAGTACCTCTGCGTTTAACCTTTATGACTTTTGAGATTCATTCCATGATAACATGACAAGGAAACGTTAACCATGCCTCTTAAATTACACTACATTCTCTTATCAAAGAAAAGCACATGCACAATTTTAATAATACAAATTTTTTTTTAAAAAAAGGTTGGTTGGATAACTTCATAAATGTGTGAGAGTACTATTTTATTGCAGTGTTGTGGAAATACGAGTTGTTCAGAATATAACGTGAGTCACATTGCACTGGATGTTACTTAGAAAAAAGAAAAAAAAAAACAACGTAGGTCAATAAAGAACAACAATGAAACTCAATTATGTGAGTGACAGAATGGCAGCTGAATGACTTAAAGGTGACACGTTCTCTTTAAAATGGGTGGTGTTAAGATGGGAAAGAACATCTTGTACCAGTGTGGGATCAAAGGCGTTTTGAGTAAGTCGGCAAAACCAAAGTCTGCGTCATTCGTGACATTTTCCATACCTTTTCATTTTAGTTAAAACAAAATGATTACCCAGTCTTAACACTGGGATATTTGTAGGTTTACATTTCCAGTGCTAAACATTAAAGAGCCATTCACCGGCCTTTAATTAGAACCTTTTTTTTTTTCAGCACAATGGGTTTCCTTTTCTCCTGGGTTACAAATCCCCATAATTACTGTTGGGAGAAAAATGTGAAGATGACTCATAGAGCCTTTAGTTTTGGTACTTTATTATTATTATTATTATTATTTTGCTGATGTGGGGAACCATTGTTATTAACTTCCCATCAAATGATCCAAATCCTCAGAGCCATATGTAGTACAGTACATGAGAGAAGCTCTAATTAGACGTGTGTATAAAGTATAAATGGATGAGACAATAAATGTTATTATTAAATATTTACTATTCAAAAGTAGGCAAGAAAGCATGTGCATGAGGAGCAAATCTAATAACTGTGTGCAGCATGCTAATGAAAATATTAGGACTGAGCAAGGCTTAATATACTGTAATGAGGTGGGTCATCTCCACTTAACGGCAGCTACATTCATGATTTCAAGTTTGTAATGCTCTACTGTGCTTACAGCTCTGTCATTTGCCTTTTTCTGTAATTTATACTTGATTTGTAGTGTGTGATTAGTCAATCTAATTAAAATATCTAAAATAAATACTATGATTGCTTATAATCAGAGGTGGAAAGAGTACTAAAATTTTGTACTCAAGTAAAAGTACTGTTACTTCAGTGAAATTTTTACTGAAGTACAAGTAAAATTATCGTTATAAAAATCTACTCAAGTAAAAGTAAAAAGTAGCTCATAAAAGATTTACTCAGAGTAAACGTTACTGAGTAACTCTTTTTTTTTAACAGCGGGGTGGGATGAGGCATTCTAGCGTAGTTCAAAAATGATGAGCAGATATAAATCTCAAACTAGTTGTTTATAACTGAAGGAACACCTTTGCATAATAAAGCTGTTGTCTTTCTTGCGCTTGAAAATCAAAGCGGTCACTTAAATATGGCGTTACTTCCCAGTCGTGTTCGGCCGTACAGCAAAACAATGGTTCAGGGTTCTATTTTAAATTGTATGGAAATGGTGGTATATGGCAGAAAGAACTAGATACAGTCATTAACTGATGAAATAATGAGGTTTATATTGCTTTACAAAAAAATACACACAAAGGAGGAGGATCAGATTCAGGGTGGACCCAGGCCAAAATAATAAACTAAATGGTGTTTATATTTAGTAGCTAGATTACCTTCCCTGACTCCCTAAACCAAAACCAGTGAATAAATTCCCTCTTCCCAAAATAAATGGCAGCCACGCCCCTACTACTGGTGAGTGCACAAACATACAGTGAAATTATCTACAAATATATACAAAGACCAACCAAACCAAAGGGGCAAAGCAATAATCAAAGTCAACGGGAGACAAAAAGTCACAACCAAATATCAAAACGCCAAAATCACAATCTCTTTCCTCTTTCCCGCGTCTCTCTGCGGTTTAGATATGTGGCGCTGGTTGATGACGTCACTCTCAGGGCGGAAGTGACCGTGTGGAAGGTCAGGTAAATGCTGATGTGGGGAAACAGTCAGAAAACCTGGAGTGAAGTCTGGAGCGGCGCGCGACCAGGACACTATACACACACGCGAGCGAAACGAAGCATTTATACAAAGCGTAATATTTTTTTGCATTTTCATTCATTTGTTTTAGTAGCACATATGATTTAAAATGTAGCGAAGTACAATACTTCAAACAAAACATTCTTAAGTAAAAGTAAAATTACAGATTTTAAAAACTACTTTAAAAAGTAGACGTACACACACAAAAAACTACTCGATAACAGTAACGCGAGTAAATGTCATTCGCTACTTTCCACCTCTGCTTATAATGTTATTGACGTGTCAGCAAAGCCCAAATCTAGGTGTGTACTGGTACAGTATGTCACCTGGCAGATCACTGATTAGAAAGTGCCAAAATCAGCGCCAGCCTCACTTCTTCATATAATTCTGTGTAGTTTTCTTCAGATCATTGTGTGTAGTCTTGCGCTCATTTCCATAAACATGAATCGAAAAATAAATTGCCATAAAGCATTTGTTAATACCGATGGAATAGTAGCATTTGCACCTCCAGGGTCGAGGGTTGCATGTGCTCCTCTGCGCTTGGTGGGTTTCCTCCTACAGTATAAAGACATGCAGATTCAGCTAATTGGCGTTCTTAAATTGCCGTAGTGTGTGAACGAAGACTGTAGGTTCTACCATGTTGCACTAAATGGGAATACTGTAAATACACTACTCCCTGTTGGCCTTCATGGTCCCTAGTTGGACTACAGGTTCTGAGATGGATGGATGGAGTAAGTAAATAATCTGATATACATAAAAGCCAGAAGCAAAACCTTACATACAGTAAAAATCTTTGCCAGGTAGAGCAGTTTAGCACATTTAGCGTGGTAGCACATTTATATGACCCCTTTTTGCACATCTGTAGGACTACTCTATGTTAAATAATTCTAACCAGACCTTAGAGATTTAACTGGTATTTACAGCGAGTACTGAAGGTCAAGGTAATTTATAGTTCACCAGATACAGTATTAAGTTGTAAAATAGGAACACACTGTACAGAGCAATTGGAGACAAGCTAATCTTGTCTTTATATATAAAAAAAGTGTATTTGGCAGACAGGCCATTAATAAAAGTGAGGCCCATGAAAGAACATTGGCTGTGCTGGGAGTATACTACAGTATACAGTTGAATTTACCTCAGATCCATGTTGTACAGCTGTATTTATAATCAGAGCTGCCAACTCTCATGAGTGTGAGACTCGCGCATTCACTCATCTTCACACAAACTTACAGCACATTTGCAATTTCTCATGCTATCATTTCAAAACATTTGTCTGTGGAAGACAAAATCATTGCGCCCTAGCCTCTTACTGATGAGTCAGCTATAAGCGACTTTTATTTTGAAGTAAAATTTTGCACTTTCATATTCATAACAACACTCAAAGGCTGACACTGGTGGATTTTCTATCCTACAATTTATAATATCTTGGTTTACCTCTCTTTCATCTATTACTCCAAGTTTCTTTCCTTCCCTCGTACATTCTCTTTGTTCCACTGCCCCTGCATGATATTTCTGCATTATATTTCACGTAATATTCAGTGCCCCAATGATGGAAGTGCCATTGTAAATTTGAAATGAAATATGAAAGATGTGGATCAAGAAAGGAATCGGCCCCAATGACACTGCTTATGTTTAAAGCCCAGATGTCTGTGCTATGCCCTTGCTGCCCTACATGGCGCTACAGGAGAGCATGTACATAGGTGATTTGGCCAATGGGTAATGTACTGTTCGCCCTTGTCAATTTTTTGTTTGGGTAAATATTTCAAATGTCAGTTGTACCAAGTGGAATAAATACTGTCATACCGTCTCAGTTGTTGTCAATAACGCTTTATCCTGTATACAGGTTCCTGGGGGGCCTGGACCCTACTCCGGGAGACTTAGGGCCCAAGGGCACGAGGTACACCCTGGACAAGGTGCCAATCCATTGCTGAGCACACACACACACACTGTACACACACTCATTCACACACTACGGGCATTTTGGGAACCCGAATTAGCCTAACCTACATGTCTTTGGACTGTGGGAGGAAACCAGAATACCTGGAGGAAACTCACCAAGCATTGAGAGAACCCGCAGACTTCATGCACACAGACCCAAAGCGAGAATCAAAACTGGAGACTGGGGTACAAGGCTAAAGTGATAGCAGCATGATGGCGTAGTGGTTAATACAGTACCGCCACATCGATTTGCTATTTCACTTTAACGCTGCAACACTAAAATGTACAGAACATGAACCATGCAGGGTAAGGTGTATGGTTAGTGTTAGATCAAATGGCTGAGCATACGCGATTGGGGTGTCATGTGCATGTACATTATTCAATTTCCACTTATTTTGAGACAGACATGTTAGCAATGGAAGTATGATAATGAAACAACTCGCTAACTATTAAACCTATGAATTTTCAGGTTCACATTGTTTTCACAAATGGATTACTAAACCACTATAACCAGTTAAGAATTAAACCTTAGAAAAATAAAACTATTGATATTTAACTTTTTAATTTGTTAATAAATGACAATATGACACAAATTGCTACTGAAAATTACAGCTGGGATATTAGCCATTGCTAATATTGTGAATTAGCATTAGTCAGTTCACAAAAGCAATATATTAACACAGGAAAATATTATGCGGTGAAAGTGTGGTGCAATGTGGAGTGTAGTAAGTGCTTTAAAATAAGGGTGTTGGTCTAGTTTTGACTTTGCAGGAAAGCATCACTTTTAAATCTGATGTGAGTTGTTACAGGAAGTCAGTGGAGGGAGAATAGCAATGGGGTGATGTGGCAGAAGGAAGTTTGAAAACAAGTCATGCAGCTGCATTCAGGATCAGTTGCAGAGATCGAATTGCACTCAGAGGCACAACTGCCAGTAGCAAGTTGCAGTAGTCAAATCTTGAAATGACAAGGGACTGAACAAGTATATACATGGCCAATTCTGTAAATCGTAATTCAACATGACCATGTCAGATTACGAAGACAGGTTTTTGTCCAAGGGTGACCAAAGATCAGAGTGTTGTTCAGGAAGACCACAAGATCCTGACGCAAGATCCTGGAGCAGAGGTAAATTCATCATTTAAGATGAACGGCTAATTTTCAGCTAATGAGCTGATGATGAGATGTTTACAAGAAATGTAGAAATATGGTGGGAAGGAGATAGCGGTGGTATGAGAGCCCATGTAAGGATATGACCAAGAGATTGACTATATATGGAGAACAGCCATGGAGAGGGCCAAGTACTAAGCCTTGTGGGAAACGTGTGGAGAGTCTGTGTGAAGCAGATGTGAATCCCATCAAAAGATGTGATGCTAACCCCAACCTTCCTGGTAGGAAGCAGATCATTGCAATTCTGTGTCACAAATTCCAAGAATCATATGGATGGACAATGTTTCTGTGGAACACGGTACTTTATGGCCAAATTGGTAAGCTTTTGGAAGCTGTTCTGTGAGAGATAGTTACTGCGGTCACTGATGGTTTAGGGAGCTAGAGTGGATTTCCTTAGGATGGGAAGAATACTTTCTCACTTGACTGCAAAGATGTTATAAAGCCATTGATGATAGTAAGGATTGTAGGACAAGAGGATTTGCAGAACCTTTTCTGTTGCTTGACTGGGAAACAATGTGGCCACTGAAAGAGATGGGGACTTTTGATTTTGTAAAGTAGGAGTTTGGGTAGACATTTCACAGTGCCAATGTCGTCTTCTTTGGCTTCCTTTAATTCTGATGGTAGGGTGGAAGTTACAAAGGAATGGGAGATAGAGTGGAGGTTTGGGCAAGCAGGAGATAAATATAGAGGTGATTTTAGGAAGGATAGGGAGGAAAGGTATGGAAGGCCAGGTTCAGGGCATTTTCTCTACTTTGTATGAAAGAGGCAGATGTTAAATGTCAGGGACAAGGACTGCATAAGAGGGAGAATGCAAAAGGGTTGGTGCTTGGTGGAGGAGAGGTTGAAGAGTTAGAGGGGTCCTATCCATAAGGTTGAAGCTGATGAGCATGCCGTTTTCTTCAAGAAAAGCTGACCAGGGGGTGGTATTCGACAATGATTAGAAGACAGAAAGCTATTTTCTGAATACTGGAGCACTGAATACTGAGCTGAGTTTATAACAACTTCGGTATATCTTTTATTAAGCCCTAAATTACAATTCACACCTTTATAAAGTCGACTGAAACTACTCCAGATTAGCATAGACAAAGACGCACTTCCAAACATAACAAAATCAACAATGCTACTTGTGAGAATCCAGTCAGTCAAGTAGATAGTAAAAATACCTGAATATTAAGATAAATAATTTCATAGTATGATATGAACATGGTACTATATAGCTAAATGTGTATAAACATATACATATGGGTATGTTGGATTTTCCTATAGAAATGTTTCCTTTAGAAATGTAGAAGCACAAAATTGTTAAATGTTGTATCCTGTAGCTTAAGAGGCCAAAAATTCTTCTAGCTCTACCATGTTTGATGAACTTGGGTGGCCTGCAAAAAGCCTTGACTTTAACCCACTAACTTACTTATTACTACAATCTCTTGAGATTTAGCATGAGTAGTGTGCAGAGTATGCAATTTCAAAACATCTCATTCCTAAACTTTGAGTGGTCGTAATGGAGATGGATGAAGATATATTTCTGGGAACCCTGGGAGTGTTGCAAGCATCATTGCATGGTTTTTGTGAATTCAAGGAATGCTATTCTTATTTGGTGTATACACTAATGTGCACATTTTTACATTGCATGAAATAAAGGCTGATGTGCGATTGACTTGAACCAGATATCTGGACTGGAACGTCAGATAAATTAAAAAACTCATTTATTTTTAGAACACTAGGACACTAGTGCTGGGGTGGAAAATGGTAGATCCGCCCCTGCTACACTGCCTCATCAGTTGATGTTTCATCCAGTCATAAAGTCATTGTGCTAATTTTTATTTTCTAGTAGATAGGACAAGGACAAAGACAGATATATGATTTGGTCAGTAATTTGGCATAGCGGATCAGTTCTTTTGTTGGCTTAACTTATTTCTTCTTTTCAGATTTCCAGTGGATGAAATTTAAAGAGACATCTAGCAAAATTGCTGATTTCATTGTCATAAAGTTGTCTCAACATCCGTTTCATGCCCCGTTGTCATCCTTTCCTCATGCTGTCTCAAAGTTTGACAAATTCCCCATTAGTTTCACTTACCTTATGTAAAATCCCATTTAGTGGTCTGTCTTTCCACAAGCCTATGTATGGCAGTCTAAGTCAAAAGATGGGATAGGGACAAATTAACCAAACATAGACAAATAAGCAAATGAAGAGAACACAGTGTTTTCAAAACATGTGTCTGCATGTTAATCAGAGAGGGAAAGTTTCCAATCGATCAGAAATACTTGGCTTCAGCACCACAATCCCTGCTGATGCCATAAACAAAGCAGTCTCCACATTCTCTTGCCAAGTACAGAATATTGAAGATGTGGTGAAAAGGCAACGAGGAAAAGAATAATCAATCCGACCACATAGTGTGGAAAAAAAACGTAACATATCATTAGATTTTCTAAGCAGATAGGTCTGAAGATGAGTACAACTAACTGGCAATTTTCCGGAAACTTAATATCTAAATCTGCTCTACACCGAACAAAATTTTCTCTCAGGTTATACTGTAGATCAGAAGGGACAACACACAGGCTAGCTACAAGGGAAGCCCAGCCTCCTTTAAAATTGAATGCAAAAGTGTGTTAATGAAATATGTGATGTCACATATAAATTCAGTACATTCTTCAAGATTAATAATTGGGGCTTTTAAGTGCTAAAGCTCACAGCTCAATCGTTAGCAGTATCTTCTCACTCAGCCCAAGGAAACTCTCCCATTGAAGCCGAGCACGTCAGGAGATTAATGGGACTTAGATATACTTAGATTTAAGTAAACAAAGGATAGACTTTTATGGGATAATGTGCATTAATGATGTTTCTTCAGGAAATGTGGCTCCTTTGGGAGTCAATGGGCTTGGCCCAGATGCCAGGAGTTCCTCCATCATTTGTTCCTCCATCACTGGAGGAACTCCAAATTGGCCTGGACTTTCATTTTCATTACTTGAGATGTGCTGGAAAGTAAAGCTGCCTGTGTGCAATGGCAGACGATCCTGATGTTGTAAATAACAACAAACGTGGCAATTCATTTTCATGTACACCTAACCTTGGCTTCCTCTATTACAAAGCCCATCTACTGTTGCCACTACTGTTCTGGACATGCCTTTGTTTAACTATGGTTAGTAGTAAATTGAGTCACAGTGTCTGCGGTGTGCATAGTGGAGCTAAAATAATAACAGGTTTCAGCAAAACATCCAGGCTGATTAAACACACCAAAAATGGTCATATCTGCAGGGGTCATTCATCACTGGGCACATCTGCTTTTTTGCTCCTCCACTGTAAATGTCTATATAGTGAGTATGCAGCAGCATTATTCTCGTCCCAATGGGCTTATAGTTATAGCTTGTTGTAGTTCCATTTTTGACCACTGGGATTGAGATAGCTAATTATTTCTTTAATAACCAACAAATCTAAATGTGCAAAATTTGGCTAAACTGATTACATGTTTAATATTTCGCTATTTCACAGTCCTCTTTTTGGCAAATTTCACCCAAATGAGGGTGGGTTCTCTGTTGAGTCTGGTTCCTTTCAAGGTTTCTTCCTATTGTCATCTCAGGGAGTTTTTCCTTGCCATCGTTATCCTTCTTCTCACATATTTTATTCTAATTTCTCTCCTTTTGTTTTCGATTCTGTAAAGCTGCTTTGCGACAACGACCATTATGAATAAAATGTAATTGAACCTTTGTAGAGCTCATTACACCTTGATTGTGGCAATGCACAGATGCATTTGTACTACATGTGCACAAAATGCATAAAATCTTAGCATGATTATCTAGTATGCAAAAAAGATTCAAAAAGTTGGGAAATTGCTTTCCTATTTATTTTTGTCAACCCTTTACACCGTTTCTTGATCACAGAACAAAAGCTCTCAAAACACTATATGGAAATATACAACCTGACAGTGCTTGGTTTTCCTGGAAAGACATCCTGTTGTGGTCTTGTATCTATCTCACTAAAGTGAACATGACAGGTGGTCAAATAAGTTTCCATGAGCTCAGCTTTTTGAATTGCTTTGAGAAGTCACAGGTTTATATTACCCTAAGTGTCTTGGTGTAGCAGAAAGCCTTGTACAAGATTTCCAGCATCTGTCGAGCCGTGATGCTGTGCAGTCATGCTGTGTGTAGCCTCAGATGAAGTGTGCTTGCATGTGCCTGGCAGTGAGAAACGCTAATCTGACTTCATGAACAATTTGCATGAATTTGGACGAATGGTTAAATTTCACAACATTTGTTATTTATATACACAGGGGTTGGACAATGAAACTGAAACGCCAGGTTTTAGACCATAGTAATTCATTAGTTTGGTTTAGGGCCTCCTTTTGCGGCCAATACAACATCAGTTCGTCTTGGGAATGACAGATACAAGTCCTGCACAGTGGCCAGAGGGATTTTGAGCCATTCTTCTTGCAAAATAGTGGCCAGGTCACTACGGTGGTGATGCTGGTGGAGGAAAACGTTTCCTGACTCGCTCTTCCAAACACGCCAATGTGGCCCTTAAAATTGCAATATCAGCTGTGAGAATTTCTATACATGGATTTTAAGTATTCTGAAAAAAAGTAACATGAAAGCATTGTTGCATTTCTCTCAAGATTAGATGTATTGTATCAGTCTCGTCCTCTTATTAGCCAGTCTTCAATCACCTGCTTATTGTTTTTTTTTAAGCTCCAATCTGGGTAAACCCTTGAGACTGTTGTGTCTGAAAACCCCAAACAGATTAGCTGTTACTGAAATACTCAAACTACATCGACAATATTGCACCATCAAGGTTATCCCATAATGTTAATGTTAAGCCACAAATTCTCTTTTAATCTTTCCATGCAATATCCCATTTCATAAGTTAGATCACTTATGAAATAAATGATTATGACCTCAATACTGTTTAACATCTTAAAAATTATTTGGTATAAAGATATACTTTAAGGTATGTCTGGAACCAGAAACTCATAGCTTTCCAACGGTCTTGGCTACCAGATAATCAGTGGTAAGCACAGGTTAAATTTGAAAGTTAGATATCAAAGTACACATTGATTTCTAAGTGTTTGGGTTGATAAGGCTGGAGATGGTGCGTCTGATAACATCATGAAGTAATAAACTAAAAAACCAAAAAGAAAAACACTTGCAGATGGCCCGTTTTCAGCTGTGTGAACCCTGCTTTGAGGTGAACTTGGAACACATCACAATGTTTCATTAGTTTATTTTTACAGCAAATTTCCTGTTTCTTCCCTTTTCTTCCTGATTTCTACAGTTCAATAACAAAGCTGATATGACAAACAGACTGATTATCTAGTGCATCAGATCAAGCTCAGAGGTGAATTTTATATATGGAGAAGTTCGGGTCAAACAGGGACTTGTGATAAATGTCTTTTGAATGAAAGCATAAAACTGACTGACATTTATAGACGAATTCAGACTACAGTAAATCACTTGAATGGTGCAAATGTTGTAAAGAAGACCATATATCAGTGAATGACATACTGTAGGTGACTCAGAGCCTACTGCAGGCATTCCAGTGAAACTTTAGCAAGTGGAACGCCTGAACACCCATACAGTCCTGACGTTGCTCCAAGCCATTTTCGCATGGTTGGGCCATTAAAGTCAGTCTGATCATGAATCTGATATGCTGAGAAAACATCCTATGTTGTTGGTATCACTAGTGAAATAAATGTAGTTTTTACTCTCAGAACCATTCGGCAGTCCCAGTTTGACGTGAACACCCCTTGTAAAAGTACATTTCCCACAAAAAATACAGCTTACAGCTCTTCTGCATGGCTACATGCTGCAATCGCCTGCTTTTTGCTTGCCTTTTTTGTGCCTCTTTTACTTGCTACATCTTTGTTACAGTATGGTTCCTCCTTTTCCTTTTCTTAACCTCTATGGTTTTGTTTAAGATTGGCTAAAGCCTTGAAAGTACATCATTACGTCCCACAGTTTGCCCCAGTTTGTTAACATGTGTGACACAGTCACATGCTTATAAACTACTTTTTCATACTCCACTTACACCATACAGAGGTGCTGGGGTACAGATGTGGCCTGCTGTTGGTTGGACGGAAACTGACGTGGGATTGATTAAAGAAACAGACTTCATAGGGGTGCATGGAATCAGAAAAAAAAAACAAACAAACATGTGGCCTATATTTCCGGACAGCCATGGTTAGAAGAGTTACATGAAATATATATTTTTCAAATTGAATAAGATGAAACAGAGGAGGAGGAAAATATCTGATCTAAAAAAAAAATACTGAATTATGCCAAGACATATGTCACCCGGACTGCACATTTTTAATTGTGCTAGCATTCTTATCTATTTATCTCTTAAGAACAAAATGAACATTAATCTAGTGGGTTTTTAAAACTGATCTCAAGTTTCCAAGCATCAGTCTCTCTGTCTATCAGTCTTTTTTTTAAATTATAAATTTAAGGTCTGTTTTCTGTACAACAGGAAACAGCTTAGATTAATTATAGTCCTACAGCACTGTTTAGGTTATACAAGCACTGTTCACCCTTTCACTGTTTACAAATTGGTATTGTTCGTCAGCAAAACGCTCATCAAATATGTGCCGAAATCTTCAAATGATGCGTAACATCTTCCTTCTTTTATGAACAAACACAGACTCTGCATGCATGACAGCAGCAAAATATCTGGCACCGTCACCCCCCTCCGGTGGCCAAAGTTCCCATTTGAGATGAAAACTTGCGGTCCCCTTGTTCTCCTATGTGCCTGTTCTCATCCTCGTTTCCAGATAATTTAAGGTCATTTCCAAGAATCATGGACACTGTGACTAGTCTTGCCAAGCACAGGAACGGAACAGGATGCTATTTCCTTAATGGCCAAGGAAACGTATCTAAATCAGAGCTCATTCACTATTGCTGAGCATGCACGGCCAGGTTTCAAATTACTGGCATGTTCCAAAAATACACATTTTAAATAATTTCACACAACAATTGAAAAAAGTACATCTATTTTTTAAAAAATCAGCAGTTCTCAAAGTGGAGTGATGGTTAGTCTGTGTGGTCAGTGATTAAAATTATTCTATTATATATTTCAATGTTATTTCTGTATAGTTATTAACTTGATCTACAGGTTGCTTTTCATCACCTGGGCTCATCCAAGGGGCAACCTTTCATTCTAAGTCAACATAGAAATTCCAATATATATATATA
>QMIH01000263.1:71129-176102 GCA_003987875.1 Clarias batrachus | reverse complement strand
TGTAGGTCTCAGGAATGTTCAATGAGTGACATATCCTTTGAAAACAATTTTTTTTACAATGCAACAGATGATACATATGATCACATGCTTTTCTGGTTGTTTTCGGTTGTTTCTGACCATAATAATAATAATAATAATAATAATAATAATAATAATAATAATAATAACTAGAGACGTACATTTCCTGTGAGTGGTAAAACTTATACCCTCCTGTGGGGTATGTTCTGAAACAGCTTGCGAGCCTCTTCAAGTGTGGTGAATTTGAGATTTCTACCAAATTCTCACTCTGCGCTTCAATCCATTAAAGTTTTTCTCAATGTTAAGTCTATGGGATTTTTAGCATAGCACCCCATTCCCGACCAAGTCGCACGTTTTGATACCTCATTCATGGGTCTAGACAAACTGGACTATGCGGGACTAGTTACGCGCACAAGAAGAAAAAAAAAAAAGAAAAAGAATAATAAGCCTGTGAGATTATAATAGTAGTGCTTCGCTTCACAAAGCACCACTAATAATAATAATAATAATAAAGTGCTACTTTGGGGAGTTCTACATGTTTGCAATGTCATTCCAATACTCCTGTAGTGGTAAAATTTGTGCTTTCTGGGTTTTTAATTGATTTATTAATTATAGAGTTGATTGTAAGTGATGACACATTTGTGGGCTGTTAATGTGATTTCTTTCAACATGGAATGCATGACACTGCAAATGGAATTATTTAAAAAATAAATCAAATTTAATATGATCCAAGAAGAAACAAGTGGACGATTGATATTTTTCACTCTTTTAATTTTTCTTGTATAAAAATTCACAGTTTAAGTGATTAATAAAGAAACAGGAATAAATATTTTGATCTTTAGTAATAATGGTGGCATGGAAAATAAGAAACCATACAAAACAGGGAAATAAAACTGGTAGAAAATTTGCAGGCTCCACTTGATTTGCCTAACAAAAACTGACTTATTTACAAGAGATTTACAGAGGCTTGTGATAGCGGGTGGACATTATATATTGCTTGCAGCTGGCAAAGTAGGCTGGAAATGAACCTTCAGCTTAGAATAGGTGAAGTATATGAATGTACTCTATGTGCTGAATTGGAAATAGAGCCTTGTGTGGACTTTGCACTAAGTAGCAGCAAATGGTAGGAGCGTTCTGAACGTGAGGTTGATCAGTGATGTGGACTGCTGATTCAAAGACATCTGAAGGACTTTTGTAAGCAAAGGAAAGTCTGTGATCTGTGGTGTAACTAAGGCCATTAACAAAAAAAGGAAGGTGTATGAACTATACACATCTAATCTCATCACATAGTGAAATTTAATATTATATATATAAAAACAACAACAACAACAAAAAAATAGTTTGGGGGTCGGGGGGAATGGATTAGCTGAAGTAAAGGGAAAGCCAAATTTTTATTTCTGTTAAAAAGGTTGTTAATAGTTACTTAGAAAGCAAATCCAGTCAGCAATCATTTAGAAATAGTAACAAAAAAAACATAACACATTATACATTATATAAAGCGGCACAAAAACAAATAAACATATTGGCATTGGGTCGCTATGAATGGATTACATCAGTGGTCCTCTAGCATCTTTTATATACATGAAGCTATAAAAGATTTACTCCATCAGGGTGATGTTATTGTTGTTGCTGATAATGTCGTTGTTGTTGTCCTTGTAGAGGCTCAGCTCGTCCTGTGTTCGGAGTGCACGTGGGATCAGCTTCTTCTTCAGAAAGAGTTTTTGCAGGAACTTGTCGCTGAAGTACATAGGCAGGTAGCTGTGGATGAAGTACATGAGGCCGACGCCAGGCCCGGCATAGTAGCGTACCTGAGGCTGCGGCGAGAGCAGTGCCTCCACGATGGTGTTAACGACGGGGCTCAGGTCCTCGTTGGCCGATTTGGCATGATTCTGAAAGAGGGTTTTGGTCTCCATGACGTAGTCTTCGCCGTACTCTTCCAAAAGGCTCGGCGACAGGTTCTGAAGGAGGTGCTGGTACTGTTTCTCCCAGTACTCGGTGTTACTGCTTTGTCCTAGAAACAGAGTAAGAGATGTGCTTTTAAAAGAGACTGTCTCTTATTCCAGGAAAGAGAATCCTGAATCTATCCAAATAAACCGGTGTGGCTTTCCGGTCGCACATTTAACACTCATTTATTAACGTTTTTTTTCAACCATACTTTTGTTCCAGTAAAGCAGAACAATTTATGAAGCATACAAACATGACTTGATGATACAATAACGCTAGGCCTCCGAGATTAGCGTGTGCACCAACACAAAGGGAAGAAGCTTGACTGAGAGAATAGAGAGGAATTCTTTGAGAGTAATGTAAACATGACTCTAGGTTCACTTTATCCTGTTGTTTCTTTAGTAATCAATTAAAAGAACTGGAATGGTGGGTTTGTTTTAAAGTTGCACAATCTATTAGTCCCTCCAGAGGTTTGTGTGTATGTACAGTACGTACATACATACATACATACATACATACATACTGTACATACATACATACATACTTACATACATACATACATACACACACTGTATATACAAACTGGAAATGAACTCACTCATGGTCTTCCATCTGATGGGATGTGCGAACATTTAAACAAAAACTTTTCTATGGTCTATGGTTTGTCCAACAGGTTATCTAGGTTATTCCAAATGCACTTGTTGATCTTATAATAGGAATAGGAACTTAATCCGAATATGATAAAGTTAACCTGATGGACCTAGTGATCTTCACATCTGTACACATCTGCACTACAGGCTTTTTGTAGGCTTGCCCTGTTATTCAGATGGAACTCTTTGGAGTGAATTTTTTTTTTAGGTTTAAGCCCAGGATTGTGTGGGTTCCCTGTGTTGCCACCTGGGCAGCTCTGTAGGTGTACTGTGAGGTCTGGCACCAGGATTCTTTTGGGCCTCCATGATTAGCCTATCTAACATATCATCTGATTCCCCTCAAAATCAATACATTTTTAGAAAAAAAAAATCTTTATTTAGTATCATGGCTATCTTCAAATGATCACATGCTCACATGGTATTTCAGAATGTCAGTAATGTAAACATCAGAATACTGTTTAAAAAAGCATATAACATGCTAATGTAAACATTTTATGTTTCCTTTAAACTCCATACATTTTTAATTCGCCTGCAATATTAATCACTTCTGGATTTGTCTGAAAAATATCGATTTTCTATCGATTTTCTGTTTTCATTGATTTGAAGTGCGGTCTTAATCCTTTTAGCTAAACCGAATTCCCATTACAACTAGTGGTCAACCATGGGAACTGCACCAAGTACTAATTGGGCAGGAATCATGCTGCCCCCTTTGCTTGCTTCATAATCATATCCAATGGAAGGCAGTTGCATTTTTACTTGAAAAAATATAAAATATACTCCAAGACAAAAGGATCCTATTTCCTATCCTATCATACTGTATATTGCAAAGGTTGAGTAAAGTATTGAAGCACTATGAGGTGCACTATGATAATGTAGTCAGGCTGGACATTTTTGTTGAAACGTGGCAACCCTGATTACAGCATTAGCTCTTGTGTGTGTGTGTGTGTGTGTGTGTGTGTGTCTCACTTCTGACGGAAACCACACCTGATGTACTAAATGCTGTTGAACAAAGGTATGTCCTGTGTGCTGGATGACTGTACAATACGTCATCAGATCTCTGATCACCATGCCTATGACAGGTGACTTTAAAAAAATGAACTAGATCGTAGCAAGTCATAAAAATGACTTGTGGTTGTCTCTTGACATACAGTAATGCACATTAGAAATCTTTCAAGCTCAGGAAATGAGAGCAGTTTCTCACCAGTTTTGAAAGCCGAAGGTAATATAGTGGACACTTTGACCCCCCACGGCTCCAACTCATGACGGAGAGTGTTAATGAAAAGGTTCAGAGCCGCCTTTGAGGCCCCATAGGAAGCCAGACATGGGAACGGCTGTTCACCTGCAGAGAGAGAGAGAGAGAGAGAAAATACCCCAAGAAGTCAGCATGATTTATGTGTCTGGCAATTAAAGCCATTATTAAAGCCATTCACTTATCTTCCCCTTAGAAGCACCATATGCATGCGATTTCATAAAACACACAATAAAGTCACTTTCATCCTTTGATTTACTGTCCAGCGTTTCATGGTGTATTTTTATTAGTGCACTTTTCTCTAGGTGAATGTGAAGAAGTTGTGATAAAAATCGCACACAGTACAACGCATGTGAAGAAGTGATTCAGCTTACTCTCCAGGCCTAATACGGGGAATGCCTGTGTTTTTTTAGATACACCGTGACAGCTGCTGATCCAGACACATATTTGCGCCATTGTGCAGTGGAGCGTTTGCTCCTGACAGCAAGAACGAATCAGCGAGACGGCACCGTGCCAGGACCAAACTACTCCCCAAGTGCGGGACGAGTGCAGAAGAGTTGCTGGGGGTTAATTGCACACTGCATCGCTTTATATAAACATGTGGTTTTGCCTAGGGTGATGAGGAAGAAAGTGGTGAGGGGGGAAAAAAAACAAAAAAAAGTGCGATGAGAAGTAAAGAAAACTGCTGACGGCATCTGAAGAACGTTTGAACACACAGCCCACCTGTGAGGAGGCTTACTGGAACATGGCAGGGAGACGTTCGCATGGTAGCGTCTGTTGTTCATAAGTGCCAAAAAACGCTCCTACTCTGCCCCCACTGCATAGTGAGATCCCTCTGATGGAGACATCTTTGTTTAATAGGGCCGGATGCCAGTACTTTAGCCGGGATTCAGATAGCAGCGTGCCAGGCCGTAGCTTGAATTGGCATGACGGCAGTAAACAAGCGGTGATAAAAATCGCTAGTGTGGAGGAAAGGAAAGAAATGCACCGCGCTCGTGTTATCGGGTACATCTGAGAGCAAGACAAGAGCTGTTCTCAGAGGAGGTAATCACCGTGCCCGCATGAATCACAGACACATCATGGAGATAAGGATCTAGAATTGAATGTCAACCTCTGCATCTATTTTTTACTATGTTTAGAATTTTTTCCGACGTTTGGAAGAACTCCAGGTGTTTAAATGGGATGAGATAAAGTCACACGCTAATTTAAGAATCCGTGCGCGTGTGAATGTGTGTGTGTGTGTGGGTGTGTGTGTGTGTGTGTGTGTGTGTGTGTGTGTGTCCATTACAAGTTTATTTATCCTCCTTGTGATTTTGCAAGGGTTTATTCAGTACAATATTTAAAATGGCCATTTTATTTGTACTGTAAATGGCCCTTAGAGATTTAACAGGTGAACCAAGACGACTTCCAGATGCACTTGTTGGTCTTATAATAGGTTCCGAATGTGATAAAGTGTGTGCTGGGTGTCTAACCAGAACATTGTAAAAATTGTAAATTGTGATTACGTTAACCTGATGGACCTAGTGATATTCACATCTGTACACATCTGCACTACAGGCTGTTTGTAGGACTGCCCTGTTATTTAGATTGAACTCTTCGTAGTGGATTTTTAAAAAAAAAAATTTTATGTTTAAGCCCAGGATTGTGTGGGTTCCCTGTGTTGCCACCTGGGCAGCTCTGTGGGTGTACTGTGAGGTCTGGCACCAGGATTCTTTTGGGCCTCCAGGGATGAGAATTGTTTGAGGTCGGCTCAGCGGGTTACTATGTGGGTGCACTGGGCATTCTGATGCCTTTCTGTTGAGGCCAGCATGAACATTTTTAATATGTTGTGCTGTGGGATCGGAGTATGTGGGCTTGCCTTTGATCCCCTCAGGCATAAATGAGCCTTGGATGCCCATGATCCTGTCACCAGTTTACTAGGAAATAATTGATAATCAATGTTAATGTGTAAATATTACGACCAGACTTAAATCAAACCTACTGTGATTTTAAATAGACTGTCATTGGGTTATAGGTTAGATATTACTAATAGTAGATAACTCATTAAGGGACTAATATGATATAAAGGGGCTAATTAAGCTAAGCCCCGCCCCTTCTTTCCAGAAACAATTACAATATTTTAAAAATAAGTCTTAACAGTCTGCCATCCACATTGTCATATTTGTGGCCGTCGAGTGACAGTGATGTCGATACATGGCGTGATTAGAAACCCAAAACACTTGACTCACAGAACGACATAAATTCCCCTCTGTTTTAACGAGCATGTTCCTGCGTGTAGGAGTAATATTTTTATGTCGATCAAAAGAGACCAGGTGCTCACAGGCTTAAACATATATGGCTTCACAATTTCCAGCTGAGTTACTCATAGGTGATAGATTTATTTCTTTTTTTCCCCACCGTTCCTCAGGTCCTTTATTCTTTTATAACTTTATAATACAAAAACTTTCACTGGTGCTTGTTTTTTTGCTTCTCTAACAGGTGAAGTGAAAATAAAACCAGACGCTGTGCAATATTGTGTAATATAAAACGTCGTTAAAGCATGCATTTCATGTCCGGACTGGGAGTTCCAGCTCCATGTTTGTTTGTTTTGTTTTGTTTTTTTTTTAATCGAAAATGGCATGAAGCATTGGCTTGGCATCACTCTAGGGGCATTTCCCGTCAAAATATTTAAGCTGTACAGCATGTACTCTTTGACAACTGTCCCTCTTATGATGGAACAGTGGATAAGAGAAAGTATAGTAAGAAAAGAGATAGCGTGAGATTTGGTTACGGATTAGATAGTACCAATAACAGAAAAAAAGGATTTATTTATTTATTTATTTATTTATTTAATATCCTGGATCGGTACTATATTAAATGCTATTTAATTTCATCCATTTCCTACAGGAAGGCGAAGTCTGATTTGTGTGTACCTGACGGACTGGAGATGGTCACTATTCGCCCTTTGCTTTGTCTCAGCAGAGGCAGAAGGGTCTTCGTGACGTAGATTGTCCCGAAGAAGTTCACCTCCATGCAGCCTCTGTAGTTTGACATGAGCGAGAGTTCGGCGTCTCCAAAGTTCACACACACTCCTGCGTTGTTCACCAGAGCCCACAGTCCTAGAACATGACACCAGAGTACATTGGGAAAAAAAAAAAAAAAAAAGTAGTAAGGATGAATCGAAGCATTTCAACATCTGGCTTATTAATCAGCTATTGTTAAAAGATGATGAGGAGTGCAAGGGAGTGTGTTAAGAGGTCAAAGCTGAAGTACTGGTGGAATGTTTTCTCACACTCCTATGCATTGCTGCGTAACGCGCGAAATAAAAATTTAATAAATGCCAGAAAAGACATTTTGTCTTAGCTTTTATTCAGAACAGGTCCAGAGACCACAAAACCATTTTTCAGCTGTGACGGCCCAGCTGTTTTGGCCTCGGGTTCCACCGTCTGTCTCTCTCTCTCTCTCTCTCTCTCGCAAATACACGCACCCACATAGACGCACATACGCTCCATGTCCGCACTCTAATGCTTTCTGCATGTCTGCTTTGACCGCAGTGTGTACTGAAATCTGGTGTGGAAGAGAATTAGTTTAAAACAATGGACAAAACAAAGTACTAAACACATCGGCTCGATTAGTGCCGGTGCAAATGAGAAACATGAATGCAGAAATGTGTTTAATGGCTTGTGGCTCTGGACGGGAGAACGAGATGACTCTGGAGTGCTGGACCTGTGATTCGTAACGAACTCTGGGAGTCTCTGTAATCAGCTCAGAGCGGTGTTTCTTTGCCAGGTTGATCTATAATTAGACTGTTCAGTGTACGATGATTTATGACGATACGCCGGAACACGTGTCTAGATTTCCTCAGAAAGCACAAGTAAAAAAAAAAAAAAAGGTTTGAAACTTGTTGCTTGCTCTTATATGAAAATCATAAATGACTGATGACGCTATTCCTCTTATTAGACAAAACATAACCAAATGACACACTATCTCCTTCTTACCATACTGTCTCTGTATATAATTTCATCATGTGGGACAGTTGTAAAAGAAGAGCACATACCGTACGGCTTTCAATTTCTAAAGGTAATGTCTCTATAGGCCATGCCAAGCCTATGTTTCATGTCATGTTGCAGAACTTGAATGGTGGACAAGTCTCACCAGTCGCTGTCATCCTCTGTCTTGTCATGGTACGAAGAGAATGCAGGAAGCACTATGTTTTTCCTTTAATCATTCACCATTCTAGAACCACGGCCACTTGATTAGGAATGTGCAAAGCATACAGTACGGTCGTGCAGACGCAGGTCCGGAGCTTCAGTTCACGTCAAGCGCTGTAATAAGGAAAATTGATCTGTGACTGTTTTTGAAGTCATCGCATGATCTGGTTTAAGGATTTCAGTCTAGTGTCTGGACAAAACTGTATGTCTGTGTCCAAGGAGTTCAAGCCTACAGTACTTTTGATACAGGCTCACCGCACCAGCATAGTTAAAGATTGAATAAATATGACATGATAGGACTTTTTTTTTTTTTTCCGGAAACTACTTTATCTTGGTGAGGGTGGTGATGGAACCTGAGTCTGTCCTAGCAGCAAGAAATAAAAATTCAATCCCCTTTGATTGAATGGGATGCCAGTCGATCACAAGGTGCAATGCACCCACACACACACACACACACACACACACACACACACACACACACACATACCCAATAACACCTAGGGGCAATTTTGGCTAGCGTATCTGCCTACCTGCATGTTTTTGCAATAGAAAAAAAAAAAAAATGAACACAATTCCGCAGAAAAACTGCTGCATTACATAACGTCGTTACTCAATCTTACTCATGACAGGAAATTGTTTTAAGGACGTTCACACTCGAATGCTGTACAAAGGACATGCACCCTCTTGTAGGAAAAAAAAAAACAACCAAAAAAAAAAAAAAGTTAAATTGTTCTATTTCCCTTATTCTGGTCTATTAGGCAGTTTGTACTTTATTCACTGAAGTTAAAGTTAATATGCTTTGCACATGGCTCAGCAAGTAGACCACAAGTTATCGGGCATAAATGACTTGGCGATTACCAACATGTAAGTGCACCTACAGTACATGCAGTTTTCCTCTAAAGACTCCGACAATGTAAACTATAGTAAACAAAGTCATCCAGCACATTCATACTTGCCTTAAAAAGGTCACTGCTACGCTAAAGTGTGCGTGAGAGCGTGTTTTTTCTTCTGGTTTTATTCATAATATGCTGTTCTTGCCAAGAAATGAGACGGAACAGAGAGAAATAGAAACAAACATTTTTTTGGGCCTTTTTTCTGAGAAGGTGTTGAAGGAAAAGCCCACCATGAAGCACACTTCTGATGCCGTCCTGGTGTTAATGCTTTTTTTTGTATGTTGTATTTGTGTTTTTACGTCTGCGAGAACGTAGTGTAGCCATTGCATGTCGCTAACAAAAGCAGGTTTAATTTCCGCAAACTCGAACGCAGCAGAAAAAATCGAAACGATTTTTGAAAAAAAAAAAAAAAGTCCAACTGCGCATTCAGCAGGGTTGAACATCATATTACTGAGAAAGTAGAAGTTGAAGTAGAGAACATACATCGAGCTGAACATTTCGGAATTGAGAAATGACAGCCAGTGAAAATTACCCTGAGGAAGTACAGACTAAAAAAACTTCATATCAGCCAATGGAATTGTGGGTAATACAAGGGCTCGTACCATGTGTTGCAAATGCACTTGAGTGAACTCTCACCTTTCATGCCCAGCTTGGCTTTGGTGTTGAGCAGGGCCTGTTGAACCTGCTGCGGCTGAGTGATGTCCACCTGAAGCAAGGTCAGGCGAGGAGAGCAGGTACTCTTCAAACGCTTCGCCCCCTCGCCGTCTGCATCCAGTACCGTGGCGAACACGTGGAACCCCATAGCGTCCAGACGCCTTGCCGTTGCATGCCCGAAACCGGAGTCACACCCTTCAGGCATAGAGAGAGAAAGTCTTAAGTTTTGCTGAATGAGCACGAGCAAGCTAATTAAGCTTCAGGATGTCTGTTTGATGTGGATATAAATCTTATAATTCCTTACACTGAACAATATGACATGGATACTGTTGATATGCTGTATAACACCAATTAATCAATCATATTTCTTCTTCTTCTTCTTCTTATTATTATTTATAACAAGAAGGTGATTACATATTAACGGTTTTACTTTAGTTTCTGATGAAGCAGCATGATTGCATAATAGATTTTGCATGAAATAGACATTTTTCATATTTTGTTCAAAGTTCTGATTTTCTGTTATGAATAATCGTGTTCTAAATTAATGGTAGAAGAAAGGTTTTTTTTTTTCCTGCATATTGTTTTCAGCTTGCCTTTTAACAGTTATTAAAAATAATCAGGTTATGCACATAATGTATTGTAGAATGTTTTTAACCATCATGGGCCCCTTTCACTTATAAATACACACCTCTGGAGCAATAACTGATCCTTAATAACTCCTTAACATTCTGCTCAACCTTTTGGTAGAGCCCATTTTGTTTATTACTTTTATTTATTATTTCTTTGACAAAAGGGTTAAACCTAACCTGATTGAGCCATCTCTACCACTCGGTTGAGGTATGCTAAGTAAAAACACATTAGATGTTCATTAGATCACGCTGTGTGTTTCAATAGTACGCATTTGGAATCGCTTAGTACACCTACCACAAGAGATAAAGTGCGTCTAATGCCCCAAAATGGGTGTGCTGTTGCACCACAACACAAACCGTTAGCATTTTAGTTAAGACTGGTTTAAAATACAGATAAAAAGAGAGCTGCTTGATCTGTCCACTATGCTCCGACACACACCAGGAGACATCAGGAAAGACACGGTATTTAAGTTTCAGACAAAGGCCTTGTGTCATGTACATCTGTTAACATATTTCGGTTAAGTTCCAGGAAAACAAAAGGGTACAGCGGAGAACAAAGAAAACATCCTGCTCAACCTTCGCAGGAATATCTGTCCAGACATGGGCTATAGGAAGTATTACCATATAAGGAGTGGGGATACAATTGAAAGCATTTGAGATTGACAATATCATGGAAAACAGAGCGCGAACAAAGGAAGAAAATGTTTTTTTTTGTGTGTGTGTGTGTGTGTTTGTAATTATATTGATACTTTTACCATAAAGTGACATCTCAACCATTTGGAGGAAGCCTAATACAGAGTTTGTCAATATTCCCACCCCATGAATATAGAAAATATAAAGTAATCTCTTTTCCATTGCCCTTTTCTTGGTGAGGTTGTAACAGGGTTATGTGATTCGGTATTGAGTTGTCATATTTTTGTCATATCACATCACTCACCTCTAACACCATGATAATCACCATGACACATGGAGGAAGTTATTTCACTGTTTAAATAACTCTCTCTCTCTCTCACTCTCTCTCTCTCTCTCTCATTGTTTCTCTCTCTCTTTCTTAGATTACCATTTATTTGGCTAGACTGATGGCATAAATCAAATCCACAAGGTGCCCCTATGATGGCGCAACACAAATCCTTCTCACGGCAGATTTGTGATTATCAAACCCAAACTTGTAAATAAATGTTTTGAAAAACAAGCCCACACACGCTAGATGTGTGTGACCGATCACATGCTGGCAACAGGCACATGATAACATGCTTGTAATAAGTCAAACACCCAAATGCTACAATATAAGCGGATAAATGTGTAAACCCTGCTGGACTTTTAACCTCAAGGAATGGATCGGAAAGCCGAAGGTGGAAAAACAAAACGAAAGAAAACTCTCGTCTGTTTGTTCTGACCTCTGATCTTCTCTCTCTTTACTCTTCTTTATACATACAAGAGATCGATTTTTTTAGCGCAGGCCGCTATGCCTGAGATTACTCTGCATTCAATTAACAGGTTGTCAACGAGCGGTTCTGAAAAATAAATAAATAAAAATAAATAATCAACGCAAACTTTGGATTTTATAAAAGGCCTTCACTTTTACGTTGGTGTTATATATGCTCCTGTGCACGAGTTCAAAATCCTATAATTACCCTGTGGCTGTAAATGTACAATCACACACCTGATTTCAAACACACGTTTATCTCAAGGTCTTCTGAGGACACGGTGCAGCCTGGCAGCTCTTTCACCCGTGCATTCCACTCCCTAACCATATCGAGTAAATGTACACACCGTTTCTTTAGATCTGTTCCAAGACTGTGTGTGTGTGTGCGTGTGTGTGTGTGTGTGTTTATATTGGGAGTAGAACAGTCATGGCATTCCAAAGATTAACTTCCTAAATGTGGCTACTGTTCAAAATCTAACATTCATTGCTGGAGTAATGAACAGTGACTAGATTTATGTCTCAAAACTAATGGAACAAAGGTTGATTTCTATTTTATTTCATCATTTGGCCTGATTTTACTTCTTTCAGTCTGATGGATTGTAACCTCTTTAAATCGCAATGAATAGTGACAGCAAATTGCCAAAAAAGGTAAATGTTAAAAAAACTCTTGTAACAAAGTGCTGTAATCCTGTAGTGGGACAACAATTTGACTGGCTTTGCTTTTTATAATCACATAAAGTGCGACACATTCAGTAGTTAAATTGAATGTTTTGTAAAATGTTCCTTGTTCTAGAGATATTTTTGAGGGTACGATTTCCTTTTTAGACATCACTGACAGTTCCTCCTTAGATGTTATTCATAATCTTAAAATGCACTTCTTTGTCAAATTTTACCATGTCTGTATATGTAACAACCTTAGCAGTGACCTCATTTCCCCTCACATCTAATCACCAGCCTGATCATCTGCACCTGTTTCTCACTGAAGAGAAAAAAATGTCTGAGATGGGTAAAGCATCTCACCGGTTCATGCCTTAAACCCAACTTTCTCTGTTCCTCGAGAAGACATTAAAACATACAAAAAAATATGTAAAGAAATTAGGCGTGGACATTTGCATAGTACTATATAGTATATATATAGGGTTTGCTACTGTAAATACAGTAAGTCCTCTACATACGTACATTCGAGTAACAAGCATGTGTTCGCGCATGTTCTATCATGGAAGTTACAATAGATCACGTGTCTTGCGTCACATGCACTCCAGGATGTCTGGAAGCAAGCGTAAAAGAAGTGAAGATGAAGCTGGTACTACTAAGAAGTCAAGTAATAATAATGGAGAGAAAATTGAAAATAATTGAGAGAACGGAGCGAGGGTTTTTTTTTTACTTGAATCGTTTAACTATTCTAAATCGGGCACGATTCTAAAGAACAAGATCATGGAACATGTTAGTTTTATACTGTGTATAACCAATTGTGTTAGTATGCTAGTCCCTAGACAATATTTGCTCGACTTAAGAACAAGTTGGCCTTATGAACGAGTTCTCAGAATGGAACATGTTCATATGTTGGGGACTTACTGTATCAAATAGGGAGTCTATTTCATAACAGAAACAAATTATATATTTTATACACAGCATTTATTTATTTATTTATATTTTTATCCCCTCTCCTCCCCTTGACTAACAATTGTCTTTTAACAAAAATGGTAAGCAACTGTAAACAAGACAAAGCAATTGCCCTCTTTTATTAATGAAGTTCTTCGAATGTTGCATCTTGAATTTCGAACGCAGTTTTGATGTTCTGCATATCTGCTAGATTGACCGCTGCCTGTTTTATGTTTATAGTTCATTCTGGTGAGTTGGGTTTCAATAAAAACGCTTCGATCCTCCAATCCTCTTCTAACTGACACATTAGGCATCCTGTTAATGTTATAACCATTTTATTGCACAACACATGGGTTTGTTTGGCCCCTCCCTTCAGTGTTTTCTATAAAACCTTGTTGCCAAAACACGGTGTGCATGTGCACATTACTAGGATTGAAATGCCCAAGATGACTGACAATAACATATCCTGATGTGTAAATCATTTATGCATCCTTTAAAGCTGTTGACCGGATTCTCTCATCTCATTCTCATTTCCTTCCATATTCCTTTATATCTGTTTACTTTGTTCGGTAAGTGACTGCAATACTGCATTGAACTGCGACCAGTGGTGCAATGGTGCAGAGATTTTCAAAGCAAATCCAGGCGCTAGGCTACTGACCCCAGGCTTATAAAGATCAAATCCAAATACCAAGCTAATCCTGTTGGTCTCTCTAACATTTAGATGACTCGTAAGTCACACTGGATGTGAGTCAGCCAAATAATTATATTGTAACATGTAGAAAGATGGATGATGTGAAAGCGATATTTATACTTCAGGAAACCGGTTCACTGTATCACTGCACTCGGAGATGAACTGCGTTCTGGAGCTTCTCCAGGGACATTGAGTAAAGGGAAGGCATGCCAGAACTCTGAAGGAGTAGCAGCTATGCACACACACACACACACACACACACACACACATGCTCACACTCACGTACATCTCATGTCATCTCATGTCATCTCATCTCATCTCATCGTCTTCACACTTTCGGTCTCTCCCCGCTCTCTCTCCTGTTGAAATGTATGCTTGCTACCGTGTTATTGTACACTGAAACGCTATCATGGCAGCACAAGCTCCAACAAGGGGGTTGGCACCGAACAGCTCGCAGCTTATGCAACAGATTTATAGTAGTCTCATTAGTCATAGAGTCGAGGATTCCAGTACACCTACACGGAAAAAAATGCTGCATTGGAATTATTTAATTAAATTAGTACCCTTGGCGTAGTTTAAAAGGGGGCACCCTGGTGTCAGGCATGCTTTACCCATCCAAGACATTTTTTTCTCTTCTTCTTCTTTTTTCTATCAACGTCATTAAATAAACTATGCTGCAAATTTGGCCAAGTTTTTCAGGAATAATAATAATAATAATAATAATAATAATAATAAAAAGTTGGCCACAATCTATAATGCATAATGACATGGCAAAAGATTTTTTTTTTTGGAACTTGGAGATGAAAAACAAATGTCACTTCAAAAGAAAAAAGCGCTGGTGCTAAAAATATGATGAAGATTAAAAACAGCAAGATAAAGAGAGATCTAAGAGCTAAGTAGAGTAGAGCAGAGAGAAAGAAAGAGAGAGGGAGAGAGAGAGAGATGAAATCATGTTCCTAGATGGCTGGCACGGGCTTAATCTGTGGCTAAATATCAGATACATTAACCAGAACAAACAAACAAAAACAGAAAATCTGCATGTTTTTGTGTGTAAATCCTCAGCAATGCAGGAGCTACTCTCTTCGCCTCGCGTCCATGCTAAAATTAAATGATCGCACTGTAGGTGTTAAATCAGCAGTGGGGATTTTGCTGGGAGTGACTCCGTCCAGCGCAGCAGTTTGTGTGCCAAGACTTACCAGCTTGTGTGTATGTGTGTGTGTGTGCTGAGAAATGTGTGACATGTACAGTATATGCAATGAGTAGGTGCACTGCACATGTAAGCAATACTTGGCTTGGGATCCAGGAGCCCAGTGGACCTACGCTGAAGATAAGAAGTATACAGTATAAATGCATGGATTTGTTCTCTGTTTCCATGCCAGTAGACCGAACGCCTTTAAGGGATTTAAGGAACCCAGATGAGAGCCTGGTCCTGAATCGGGGGCTGTAATCGGATTTAAGCCATCTCATTTGTGAACAGGGACAGAAATGACGGAAAAAGCTCGAAAAACAGGAGCACTGATTATATTCGTTTTGTTTATATAAATACGGTTGATGTGATGTGTTTTGGTTTGTATGATGTAGGTCACCCGTATCTCATAACTCCCTCTCTCTCTCTCTCTCTCTCTCTCTCTCTCTATCATAGTGCTCTCAAGCTCATAGTGTTGACTAAATTACCTTGAAAGAAAAAGTAATGACAAAGTTCAAAGCTTCTCTCTCTCTCTCTGTGTGTGTGTGTGTGTGTGTGTGTGTGTGTGTGTGTGTGTGTGTGTGTGTGTGTGTGTGTGTGTGTGTGTGTGTGTGTGTGTGTGTGTGTGTGTGTGTGTAAGCCTCAGGAAGCAGGGAGGAGATAAGCAGCAAAATGAGGCTGGAAAAACAAACACATTTCTACGCCGCCACAGACGGAGTAACCAACGTGCGGTGAATCACCTGCAGAATTGTGTGCTGCTTTCACACAGATATGAAATTTACACCAGGACGACGCCGAGTGCCAGGTGGCACGCACACACTCCTGGTTAATGGCTCTTGATACCGCAGTACGTGTCACCTCGAAGCACAGAGTCACCGCTGCCAGAAGTGAATTTGATTACGTACTAATAAAACTATTACGTTCCTGGAACTCTAAAAACAGTCCAGGATAATATTCACTTTAGGAGAGAATCTATTTATGGGCAACACATACTTTAACCCTGGACACTCTGTTTTGATTCTAATAAATAAATGAGGCTGGAAAGTGAACAAGTGAAATGATGTGGTCATTAGGATTTATTCAGACATGTACACACACACACACACACACACACACACACACACACACACAAAACAGTTTTGCTATCCTTGGGAGGACATTATAATTGATGCCTTTGGACTTGCCAGATGTTAGATGTTCCAATCATTATGACGCACATTCATAATTAATGGTGTTAAATTTTGGATGATGCAAATATAGACTTGGAACAAAATGTGCAGCGATTCCCGATTCTGGATTCTCCGACACCGAGGATTTCCCAAGTGTAAATGCACAACGCGAGAAACCGGAGATGTGCTACACGAGTGTCCTCGGGCAGATACAGAGATACAGACAGAGCTGGCGTTATGATATCATTCAATCAGGTAGGAAAATGCAGAACGTTGAAGGTAAAGAGAAAGTGCACACCTGCGCCACATAAAGTTTCGGTTCGTGCACCGAATTAGGGAGAAAAGCGTTCATGTTTAGTGTGAAGGAGAACTTAAATGAACCCTGTGCGAACACTTGGTGGGTGGCGAGGGGTGGTGATTGTGGGGGCGGGGGGGGGTTGGGGGGGGGTTGGGTGTGTGTGTGTGTGGGGGGGCTATGTGAGGGGGCTGTTCGAGCACCTCGAATTCAGTCACACTGATCGTTTGTTCTCGAAGGGGCACACAGTGGGTGTAGGATGAACACTTTTTCAAAATGTTTCCTGGGCCATATCTAACTTAATATAGTCTCATCTAATCAGATCTCATCTAATGAGAGGGTAACAACACAATGAACGCAACCTGTTTTTTATTTTTTTATAAAGGGTTCATCTTTTTTTTTTTTTTTTAAATCAGCTTTTTGCATTTAAAAACTAGTTATATGCATAACATTTGTAAAATCTAACGGATCTTTGTTACATTGCAATTTGTACTACTACTTCTAACAACAATAAGCAAAGAAAAAGTGAGATGTGTGATGCATGTGCTGGTTTTCTTCTTTTTTACTCACACACTCACTGTTCTTACCTGTGATGAAAACTGCTTTGCCTTCGACAGGCAGCAGCGATGGCGGGGCAGCCCACAGCGAGTAGAACCAACAGGTGGCACAGAAGGCGACGAGTGCCAGCACAGCAGGCATGCACATAGCACACAGCCTCTCCACCAGCAGCGTGGCACCCAGCCATGCCACGAGCGAGGGCACGACACTGACATGGGTCGCCAGGAACTTCTTCAGAGTGCTTCCGACGAACACAGACATGACTCCCATGTAAATCCAGAAGGACAGGGCATAGGCATCCATTCTACACTTTAGATCTATATTCTCTTTCCTTCCCTTTCTCTATCTTTTTTTTTCTTCTTCTTCTTCTTCTGTCTCTGCTTCTCAACTTGCCCTGTGCTTCTATCAGCTCTGTCGTCTTCCCTCTCTATCTCTCACTCTCTCTATCTATCTCTTATAGAAGTGTGCACCCACGTGCTTGCTTGCTCTTGCAGTTCCTTTCACCTACACGCTCTCTCTCTCTCTCTTATACACACACACACACACACACACACACACACACACGCTCAACACAGGCATGCACTTACACTCACACTCACACACAGCCAAACACTCAGGAGCATGCACGCTGACTTTACACACTTTGGAACACCAAGTCAGGCCAGAGAATTGGTTGTGCAGAGTGTGTGCATATATATACACACCCCTACAGGGGCAGGGAGGGGCTACTCAGGGACGGATCTAATCAGAACCCAGCAGACAAAAGTTTTATTAGACTTATCATCCATCCATCCCCCCTCTTCTCTGTGTATCCTTGCCCCCCCCCCCATGTCTGCTTTCATTCCAGTAAAGCATGTCCTCTCCTAACCCTTTTTTGTACCACTTTTCCCTTTTGCTTGGTGCCAGATTGCATCAAGGCTATCATGTGTAAAAAAAAAAAAAAAGAGAGAGAAAGTGTGTGCTTTTTGTCTTTTTATAAAGGCTCCTAATGTTCAGCTGGAGTGTGTGATGGGCAGGTGTCACTAAGCACTAGGTTTCTGCCTGTTTCTTATTTAGCACTCTGTCTCATATTACCAAAGATATGGTAATTACATCCTCGCTCTCTCTCTCTCTCTCTCTCTCTCTCTCTCTCTCTCTCTCTCTCTCACACCCTCTCTCTCACTTTATTTTATTTAACCCTTAGTATTCTATATTTTTGACCTATTGATAAACATTTATTTATCGTCTTGGTAACCACACACACTTTTTTTTTTATCTCAAATGTATGGAATTATGTTTTCAGTTCATAGCAAACCCTTTTTTTGTTGTTCTGGTATATATGATCCAAGTAGTCTCCATTAAAAGAGAGATCGTATGGGGGGGACAACAACGTTGGATTATACAGTTACAGATACAATTGTTTATTAGCATTCTTTACATTTTTTCTCATTGACAAATCAATTTTATTTGCTGTTTAATGTTCTATGAACAGTGTATTCAGCACCAGGTCAAACAAGTCAGGCAAACCAAACAGGTTATTAATATATAACTACAATGATCTGCCAAAACATTTAAACCATTAACAACAAATCCACCATAGTTTAGCGTTAGAGTTCCACTTGTGCTGCCAAAACATCTCAGATCCCTCAGGGCATGACTCCACAAGACCTCTGAAGGTGTGCTATGGAATCTGGCATTAGGACATTAGCAGAAGATCCTTTATATGCTGTAAGATGCAAGGTGTGGCTTTCATGGATCGGACCAGTTTGTCCAGAACATTCCTTCTTGGATTGAGATCTGGGGAATTTGGCGGCCAGATTGAGAACCTTGAACTACCATTGGCTTTTCAGTGGGGGTGGGGGGGTGCGGTGGGCCAGCCTTTGCTTCACCTTGGCATAGTTGAGACTTGGGTGCCCATGATCCTTTCACCATTTTACTCACTCACTTACTCTTGTATACAGGGTCACTGGGGGCCTGGAGCCTATACCAGGAGACTTAAGGCAGGGTTCACCCTAGACAGGGAGACAATCCATCGCAGGGCTGCCTACATTTATCTACATGTCTTTGGATGGCGGAAGAAACTCACCAAGCACTGAGAGAACATGCAAATTCCATGCTGGAAGCGAACCCGGCCGGAAATCGAACCCAGACCCTGGAGGTCCAAGGCGACAATGCTCACCACTAAGACTCCTTTCAAAAGTGTACTGTTATATAATTGATAATCAGTGTTATACACTTCACCTGGAATAAACTCTAGTTGGATTTTTGACTCCTAGAACCCTTAATAGCTGTGATAGGTTGTTCACTGTTTGTAACAAAACGATTTGATTATTATTTTCTTTACAGAAAGTTGAGTCACACAGAATTCTCAAAACGAACACATATGATTAATGGTTAATTATTTTAGTTTGACATTGTACCACATTTTGGTACAATGTCGTTCCAGATCTCGTCTCTGGTCCAGTTGAAATGATGCATTCACACCACTTTCTCAACTTGTTGCTCCAAGCTCATCGTTAAAAAAGATTATGTATTTTGCATTCAATAATAATCTGTGTTATTATAATGACATCAAGTGTGCATCTGTGTGTATGCTTATAGCATGTGTGTTTGTGTGTGTAATTGAGAAAGAATATTGATCATAGCCATTGGCTAAACTCTTCATAGGAAAAAGTGATCTTTACCATATTCCAGGGAGAAGTTACGGACACAAATTTGTACTTTGAGCTCAATTTTTTTCTTCTTCTATTGCTGAGCTACAACCACGCAACCTGATACACAGGCATTCATTTCCTTTATTTTTTTATTGTCAAAGGGAAAGGTCCACGCATCAAGGCTGACAGCCAAGGAGATAAAACCGAACAAGTCATTTGGAACAATCGCTTCTAGATACGAGCGAGCATGAAAAAGAAATCATTGCTACAAATTAAGCCTTTAATCCTCTGAAATGTCAGAGAGCCAAGATTTATACTTCTCTCTCTAGAAGCTGAAACTGAGTGCAAAGTTAGCATCTCTTATGGTTTACTTAATCAGTCGATCATGCACAGAAATGAAAGATTAAAAGACACTAAGTATGATAAAATTGGTCACTGGAAATAAAAGTAAGGAACACAAAATAAACTGTGGGTATATTTTGGAATAAGACAAGAATCTAAACCACATGGCAAAACGTACAGAAAAAAAAACAACAAAAAAAAACTTACTATTCAGGCTCATGGCCCAAAGCCTTGGTCTTATGTTACTTTGACGTCTCGGGAACATGCTGTTCCTTGAGTGTGTGACCTCCAGGGTACGCAGCTGCTGTCCCCGCCCCCCCCACCAGAACACGTTACAGCCTTCACCTAGAAGGAACATACATCGTTCGGTATGTGAACTCTGTGCTCATCTCTGCTGAAGTCTGAGGACAGAGCTTGCAGCCATGTAGTGACAAGATCCCTGGGGCGTTGTGTACATCATCCATCTGAGGAATCCATGCAATTTGGGCATAGTGGAAAGACCAGTGAAACTACCGAAAGTGCATTGATAATGATGGATAATTACTGATGTGTGCAATGTACAGTAAATGCTGAAATGGAGAAGAGTAAGTACGGCACGACATAATGAAAAAAATATATAAAATGCAAAAAAGAAGGTGGAAAATGGAATGCGTTCCAAAATGAAAGGAAAGAAAAAAACAACAAAATAAGCAATGGAGTACGGAACAATTAGAGTATCATTGCATTCTGGTATAGATGTCTTTCTTTGCGTAGAATGTGTCCTTGAGTGATGTGGGGCAATGCTGGCTCAGCGCGTTCCGGAGTTACTGATTGGGTTGCTGCTGTTGGGCCCTTGAGCAAGGCCTTTAACTCTGTCTGTGCTGTACAATGGTTGACCCGGCGCTCTCGTCCCAGGGAATGAACAAAAAGCTGGAATAGGTGAAGAATAAACATCTTTGTTATGTATATGTGACAAATAAATGCTGAACCTAATGTATGCTATTTTTCTGACATCTTCAGAGACTCTGATCACCAGCTTTTCACTCCCTTGTTGTGTAAATCTCATCAGGATGTAGCAGTTCCTTCTTTTGGGATTAGGAAACCACAGAACATTAACCATTGGTCTAAACTGTGTTTGAACACAAACCCATCTTACGTCAAGTTTTTTTTTCTTACAGTACAGCATGTTCAGTTTTCCTTTTGAAAAAGCATTTCAAAGTTGTTTAATTAATTCCACTAGATTACTGTGATCATGTCTCATGAAGCAGTAATACACCTTGGATATGATGGCAGTTCATTCACACATGCAAGTTGGAAAATATTGAGCACAGAGGAAAACTCTTTGTCTATACCGCTTTATCTTGTATGCAGGGTCCTGGGGTGGGGGTGGATGGGGGAGTATTGCCAAGGAGACTTGGGATGGTGCCAATCCATGCCAGGGCGTAGACATAGCACATTCACACGTTCATTTATACACAATATAATGGCAATTCAGGAACGCCAATGATCTGCATGCCATTGGACTGTGAAAGGAAACCAGTGGACCTGGAGGAAACTCACCAAGTACGAGAAGAACATGCAAAATCCAAGCACACTGACCTGAATCGAATCCAGACCCTTGAGTATCAGATCAGCCTTAATTTGGTACATATACATTACTGCACAGTGAAATTCTCTATTCTTTACATATCCCAACTTTTGTTAGTAGGCTGGGTCAGCCATTATACGGCACCATGGAGCACCCAGGGTTAAGGGCCTTGCTCAAGGACCCAACAGTGGCAACCTGGTGGAGCTGAGATCGAACATCCAACCTTCCCATCAGTAACTCAGGAATCTGCTCTGACATTAACATTAAACATTCCGAAGCACACGTGGCTCAGTGTGCAGGAGTTCGTATGTTCTCCCTGTGCTTGGTGGGTTTCCAAAGGCATGCAGATTAGGCTAAGTGGCATTCCCAAATTGCCTGTAGTGAATGTATGAGTATGTGAGTGAGTGTATATGTGTGTGTGCCCTGTGATGAATTGGCACCTCATCCAGGGTGTGCCCTGCTTCATTCCCCAAGGCTCCTGGGATAGGCTCCAGACCCCCTGTGGCGCTGTTTACAGGATAAATCGAAATAGGCGATGAGTGAATGAAATGAACTTCAATAGAATTTAGAATGGATTTAAAAAGATTTAAAGAACTTCAGAGGGAAATTGCTTTGCCTTGTTACAGTTGCTCAATTTATGAAAAAGAAAGGAAACACAAACACAATTATGAAAGGATTACAGTTGTGTTATACAGCAGTGTGAATGTGAAGGGAAATGGAATAACAAATATTGTGTATCATAGTAACTAAGGGTTGAGTGTGAGAAATAAGACTAACTGTAAGTTCACAGTGTACTAACGTTGATAAAGTGCAGTACTGTAATTGTACTATAGTACGAGTATTGCACATGAATGTTGGCAATAAATAGATTATATAAATCATTGACGAGTTACAAGGTACAGTACTCCAGATGTCATCCCAGAAGCCATTAGTAAGCAGTTTGAAATTTTAGTAGCTTATCTACTTTATCCATGTTTGCACTCAGGCTATCAATCATCTCAATTTATAGTTTATATTTATAATGCATAAAAAAAAGCGAGAGAACACAATCTATTCAGTGTTTTTCTGCTTTGTTTTTGTGAATGTTCATGAAAACTAATATGAACCAGGAAATCATAAAAGTAGGAAACACTACATAGAGAGCTTTTTCTTTCTTTTTTTAAAGATAATTATGGTGAACTGGTGTACGCAACTACAAAGAGAGAGCAGGAAATGACTGCACCGAATGTGTGAACACAATTAAGCAACAAACCAGTGAGAAAAGAAAGGAGGAGAAGTGATACAAGACTCAAACAAAAAGACAAACATACCAACAAAAGAGACGTGCTCAAGGAAGTACAAGGTGTTCTTTACAGAACTGTTTGTCACATTCAATTCATCAAGGTTCATTCTTTACATGTTGTTGCTGTTGTTTTAGCTTAAATCATGGATTAACGTCTTTGCCTACACTTTTATCAACAAAATCCCAAACACTCCCCAAATCTTTGTTAGGTCTATAAACTCAAGCTTTTAAACAAAGCCTAGTTGTTGCCTGGTATAATGACCACACACAGACTTTAAAACAGACTGCTCGAAAAACTAGAATGCAAAAACGAAATTGTTAATTTTTCAAATAGCATGGAAGGAGAGCATCCTGAATTATAAAAAAAAAAAAAAGCTCTCAGTGCTGCTTGTTCGTTTTATCTCTCCACTCGTATAGAAAATAACAAAAACAATCCTAGATTTTTATTTAATACCATAGGTAAGTTAGCTAGAAACAAGACCACTGCAGAAATCTCCACAACAACAACATACAGTAGTGAGAACTTCATGGACTTTCAATAACAAAATCGTAAGTATTAGGCAAAAAAATCCGGCTTTGAAATTAGCCAATTTAAGTTATACAGATGATAAACTAACCACATCACATTCGAACCTAGAACACTTTACTCCCCTTGAAGAGAATTAACTAATTTCACTCAACTCTTCTTCAAAATCGTCAACCTGTGAATTAGATCCTATACCGACATATTTTCTCAAGCAGATAGTACCAGAACACCTGTTGAAAATAAGTAACTCTTCACTCAGCAGTGGGTATGTCCCCAAATCCTTTAAATTAGCAGTTATTAAACCATTAATTAAGAAACCTGACCTTGACCCTTGTCAGCTGTCAAACTATAGGCCGATATCAAACTTCCACTTTATCGCTAAGATTCTGGAAAAGGTAGTAGTGCAGCAACTATGTTCATATCTACATAGAAATAGCATAAAGAAAAAACAGAGTAAAAAACCCCGAGTTAAAAATAAAAAAAACCATCACAGCACAGAGACAGCACTTAGTTAAAGTAGTAAACGACCTCCTATTGGCCTCTGATCAGAGTTGCGTCACTATACTTCTGTTACTGGTCCTCAGTGCAGCACATCATTGATCACAGTATTCTCCTTCACAGATTAGAAAAATGTAGTAGGAATTACGGGAACAGCCCTTTCTTGGCTCAGATTCTACTTGACTGATCGCTATCAGTTCGTAGATCTAAATGATGACTATTCTGCATGTTCTCAAGTGGAGTTTGGTGTTCCACAGGGTTCAGTTTTAGGTCCACTGCTTTTTTTCACTTTACATGCTTCCTCTGGGCAATATAATTCGTATGCATGGTATTAGTTTTCATTCCTATGCTGATGACACACAGTTATACGTCTCAGCAGAACCAGATGAGAAAAAAACAGCTTACTAAAGTTGAACAATGTGTGCACGACATAAGAGATTGGATGTTAATTAACTTCCTTCTGCTTAATGTGAGAGTCCTCACTAGAAACAGGAAGATACGAGCACATCACCCCTATATTATCCACACTGCATTGGCTCCCTGCGAAGTTTTGCATCAATTATAAAATACTACTATTGGCGTACAAAGCATTAAATGCCTCAGTATCTGAGTGAACTGCTAGTGTCTTACGATCCGCCGCGCCTACTTCGATCAAAGGATGCGGACTGTTTGTCAGTACCGCATATTATAAAAACTACAGCATGGGGCAGAGCTTTTTCTTACAAAGCCCCAAAGTTATGGAATAGTCTTCCAATTATTGTTTGGACTCAGACACAGTCTCAGTGTTTAAGTCGAGGCTAAAAACCTATTTATTTAACCTAGCCTTTAACCTTGTAAAAATATTTGGTAAAGAAGGAGAACTGGGGGACTCATGGATGTAGAGTATTATGGTGAACTGGTACAGTATGTTTAGATGCTTTCTCCCCCATTCTAATTGATCACTCAGGTTTGTTGACGATGAAGTGATTTGTCGCTTTACATCTCAGAGAGCCCTCATGTCTGTGTTTTCTTGTGGCTCTCCCTTTTAGTTACGCTGTCATAGTTAGTCCTGCCGGAGTCCCTGCTTGCACTTTGCACTAAATATAGATTCACTTTATGCTGTGACAGGCCCCCTGGACTCGTCTGACTCGTCCTGGTGTCCCGGTTCTGGCTGGAGATCTCGTCCCATGGATGCCCCATGTGGTCTGCCTGGGATGTGTGTGGTGACTGGGGACAGTTCCACTTTTCCACAAAGACGATCCTTGCCTCGGCTGATGCTGACAGCTATTTCGCTGAGGAGTCATGACTGCAGTTGCTCGATAGTTCAGGACTGAAGTTTCCTATAGTCTACCTGAGCCTTCAATAAAGAACTGGAATCCATATAAACTTAAACACATCTCTTATTATACTGAACTTCCAGTCTCACACAGTATTGTGCAGATCTATCCTTGCTATCTGTTTCACCCAAATGAGGATGGGTTCCCTGTTGAGTCTGGTTTCTCTCGAGGTTTCTTCCTACTGCCATCTCAGGGTGTTTTTCCTTGCCACAGTTGACGTTGTCCTCGGTTTGCTCATCAGGGATAATCATTTTGATTCATACACATTCACATTTCATAAAACTTGTATAAAGCTGCTTTGTGACAATGTCAATTGTTAAAAGCGCTATACAAATAAAATTGAATTGAATAGTTCTTTACGTGCTTTTACTGTATGAGCCAGGGGGTCGGAGCTCAGGGTCAGCGCCCTGGATTCGATAAAGGTTAAGAACCTTGCTCAAGGGCTCAACAGTGGCAACTGCTAGGGCTTGACCCCCCAACGTCCTGATCAGTAACCTAGTAACCTACACCTTTAATCATTTCAGACACCGCCCTTTTATACAATCCATCTGGCTGAGCTTTAGCACTATAACCGCAATTGCCCACGATAACAGCAGACATCTCTCATGTCTTTCATCATCGTATCCCGCAGCTGTTAAACTTGTCTTGTGTATTTATAACTTTTAAATATGGCAGTGAGAGGACGCCAGCCAACATACAGTCCTCTGCCTTCTATTGTTTTTTAATTACAGGCTCAGTATCCAGTGTCATTGTCATTTTTCAGCAACTTAGACAAGTTGAAATCTGAAACTATTTGAGCTGATGGCAGTTTTATGCATCTTTTATGCAGCTTTAAACTCGCCCCATAATTTCACCGTTCCAGACTTTAGAGAGAGGCCAGAAACATTTATGAATCCAACAGTCTTATATGTTCTGTGATTTACATGTTAATCTTCAGTGATTTACATTTCTGTGCAAAGAGATTTGATTTGTGATTTAAGGGAAAGTGTTCTGAGGTTAAATGTGTCGGGCAGCACAGTGGCTTAGTGGTTAGCACTGTTGCCTTGCACATCTAGGGTCTGGGTTCGATTCCCAACTCAGGTCATGGAGTTTGCATGTTCTCCCAGTGCTTGGCGGGTTTCCTCCCACAGTCCAAAGACATGCAGATTATTTCTGGTATGTGTGTTCCCTAAGTTTCCTGGGATAGGCTCCCCATGATCCTGAATACAGGATAAAGCTGTATAGACAAGGAATGAGTGATTGTTAAATCGTTAGGGGAAAGATGCTAAAAAAGGATGACAATATTTTTCATATTTCCTACATACCAAACGTACTATCCTGCAGTGAGGTCTTCTGTATGTAAATCTACGAAACACATCTTTACCATGCCTCTATGGATGGTTTTTATGACAAGCATGTACTATATAACTTTCCAATGGACCAACGCTACGAGTAGTTTGGAAGAAGGCTTGAATAATACCCCACAGTGCTGCACCACAGAGCACTGTTTGTGCATTACCAGTAATTGTTTTGGACAATTTTATAATGCACTTCAGGTCCAAGAAATATAATACACTATTAAAATCATGTTAAATGTTGCAATATCAAAACTGGATGAACTTTTCAGTAAGGGATGCTTCCACTTATATTTGGAATGTGCTTAAGCAGACTTCTTTAATAAAGTCTTTAATTTTGTTTTTGTTTTTTGTTTGCATCAGCTCTGCCCCCTGTTGGTGGCTATGTGCAAGTGGAAAATTAAGGAATGAAGTGGGCAATTTGATTTTAAAATTGAACTGAAATTAAAATTAAAATGGTTAGAAATAAGTTTAAATAATATTGATGAATAGGAGAGCCATAGATGGTCCTCTGAGATCATAGATGCGAGGTTTCATTGCATTCTCTCACACAACCTATCACGTCAAATCATGCACAGCGATTTAATCTGAAATTAATTTAGTAATGTTATTTTTGCCTTGTTGTTTGCTTGCAATAAGCAAGCAGTTACGTATGTCCTTTAAAAAAGTCTGTTTTTAACTGACATTATATAAGTAGATAAAAAAATTAACCCACTAGTGGATTGATGAATAAATACCAGCACAGATATATATTTTAACTATAAAGCAATAATAGGCAAACTTGATTTCGAGTTGCGCTCTTCCTTGTGGTTGCTTTTTACTGACCTTGGGAAAACTGCATTTTCTTAGAATGCACCTTAGGCATGGAATTATTTGCAGAAAGATCTAAAATTAAACACATTAGTACCTATGCCAATCAGCCATCCAATTAAAATCACCTTCAGGTGCCACCAACATTGATCACCAACTATACAATGGTGTAAACTGGTGAAAGGATCATGAGCATTCAAAGTTTAACCATGCCCAAGGCCCAAAGGCCAACCAGTTCAGACGGATCCCACAGAAGCTACAATGCTAAAAAACTTGCTAAAAAAAACATAAATGCTGGCCACAGTAGAAAGGCACAAGTTTACCACAGCCAGTGTACCACAGTCTGCATGCATAGAACCCAGCAGGCAAAGAGCCCAAGGCCATCAACCCACCCTCCAAACTCATCATATCCCAAGCCAATCAAACAACCATGGGATGTGCCAGATAGTCAAGTTTAACCCACAACACCCAAAGGATTTGCTGCCAAAGTCCAGGTGCCAGACACCAGAACACACCCCCAGAGGCCCAGCAGAGCCACACCCCCAGGGGCGAGAGCTGTCCCAGTGGCACAAAGGGTACCTTACAGTACAGTGGATTTGTTTTTTCACATATCCTACTTAGAAAGCTGGGGTCAGAGCACAAGGTCAGCCAGAATAAAGCATCCCCTGGAGCAGTGGATTGGAGGACTTAACCAATTTAAGAGCCTTGCTCAAGGGCTCAACAGTGGCAGCTTGGTGGTGCTGTGGCTTGACTCCCCGACCTTCTGATCAATCCAAGAGAGAGAATTGCTATGTTTGTTACAGTTGCTTAATTTCTGAAAAAGAAAGGAAACACTATTATTAACGGATTACAGTTGTGTTATACAGCAATGTGAACGTGAAACGAAACAGAATGACAAATATTGTGTATGATAGTAGCCAAGGGCTGAGTATGAGAAATAAGACTAACTGTAAGTTCACAGTGTACTAATGGTGATAAAGTGCCGTAATTGTACAGTGAGTATTGCATGTGAATGTTCGTAATACTGTAACTAGATTAAGTTAATCATGACAAGTTAACTTTAGATGGCATAACTGAAGCCATTAGCTTCTTTAGTTTATCCATTTTTGCACTCAGGCTATCAATCAGCTCAGTTTATAGTTAGTTATAATGCATAAAGAGAGCGGGAGAAGTATTGGAAGCTAGGTGAGCATTTGATGAGCATTTGTGAGCAGCAATATGGTTTCATGTCTAAAAAGAGTACAACAGATGCAGTATTTGCTTTGAGGATGCTGATGGGGAAGTACAGAGAAGGTAATAGGGAGTTGCATTGTGTCATTGTAGATTTGTAGAGAAAGCGTACGACAGGGTGCCGACAAAGGAGCTGTGGTATTGTATGCGGAAGTTTGGTGTGGCAGAGAAGTCTGTTAGAGTGGTGCAGGACATGTATGAGAGCTGTAAGACAGTGGTGAGACAGAAAAATTCAAGGTGCAGGTGGGTGTGCATCAAGGATCGGCTCTGAGCCCTTTCTTGTTTGCTATGGTGAGGACAGGATGAGGTTAGACAGGAGTCTCCATGGACAATGATGTTTGCAGATGACATTGTGCTTTGTAACGAGAGCAGGGAACAGGTGTTGGGAAATCTAGAGAGGTACAGGTACACTCTGGAAAGCAGAGGAATGAAGGTTACCTGTAGCAAGACAGAATACAGCAAGACAGTGAATGAGAGGAACCTGAGTGGAACGTTAAGGCTACAGGGAGTAGAGGTAAAGAAGGTGCAGGATTTTATGTACTTGGGTTCAACAGTCCAGGGCAACGGAGAGTGTGGAAAGAGGCGGTTACATGGTAGGTTGGAATGGGTGTAGACAAGTGTCAGGTGTGTTATGTGACAAAAGAGTATTAGCGAGAATGAAAGGAAAGGTGTAGAAGACAGTGGTGAGACCAGCGATGATCAGCTTAGAGACAGTGGCACGAGAAAAGAAAAGACAGGAGGCAGAGTTGGAGGTAGCAGAGATGAAGATGTTAAAGTTCTCTTTGGGAGTGACATGGATGGATAGAATCAAGAATGATTTCATCAGTGGGACAAACCATGTTAAATGTTTTGGAGATAAAGTCAGAGAGGCCAGATTGAGGTGGTTTGGACATGTTCAGAGGAGAGATTGTGAACATATTTGTAGAAAGAGGTTGGAACTGCCAGGCAGGACGTCTAAAGGAAGACCAAAGAGGAGATTTATGGATGCAGTGAGAGAGGACATGAAGTTAATTGGGATGAGACAAGAGGATGCAGAGGATAGCTTTAGATGGAGGTAGATTATTCACTGTGGCGACCCCTGAAAGGGAATAGACGAAAGACAAAGAAGATGAAGAAGAAAGAGAGTGGGAGAACACAAGTGCATAACCTATTTAGTGTTTTTCTGCTTTTTTAAATGAATGTTCATGAAAACTAATATGAACCAGGTAATCATCGAAGTAGGAAACACTACATGCGAGATCAAATTGTGCCCCACTACAAAGAGAAAGCAGGAAATGACTACACTGAACCTTCTGTTCAGTAACCCAAAGCCTTAACCATTTGAGCAACTACTGCCCCAGTGTGTGTTCAGGGTTTTAATATTATGGCTCAGCAGTGTATTGAATAAGTTAATCAATTAAATGAAAGATAAAGAATGTAGTGAAGAAGGGATGTAGCTGTTTTCTTGTTACATAATGTTTTGCTTGTTTGTTTTTTTGTGCTCCTGAATTTTTTGATTATTGCAAATGGATGCCTGGAATTGAATTGTTTTTATTTTGTGAATGATTATGTTGTAATTTTTGTTTTTATATTGTAAACTTAAATTATTCACATGGAACTTAATTGCACACTCATAAGCACGATTTAAAAAATATGTGGAATTTTGGAATGAACAAAAAAATATGAAGTGTGCCGAATGAAGGAGCGAGAATGCGTTTAATAGAAAAATTTCAATGACACACTCATAAGCGTGTATTAAAAATGTACAGCACTATCTGTTGAAATTTGAGATGAACTATTGATTTTGTTAAGGTTGATTTTTTATGATACAAGAGCATTTTCCGTTTAAATTTCAAAGAAGCATATCTTTTCTTCCTGTGGGCCGATTGCAATGAATCAAAGCCTATATGTTATTTAAAGCTCGGCCAAATACACCTCTGAAAACCCCATTAAAATTAGTTCAGTAGGTTTTATGTGATGTGTGCACAAACAAACAGACAGACAAGAATTCTATATGTATAGATTATATTAGTATGGCAGGTACCTTGGCCAGATTTCATTTGATTCCAGTGGGATTTCCTGGTTAAATAAAGGTAAAGGTTCAATAAATTTCATTAAAATCTATTAATTTTTTTTTGTGTAGGACTTTTAACAGTGGCAACATTCTTGCAAGGCATCTTTACAGAAAATATCCTTAAAGATATGGAAGTAAATTTAAAAATGTGCAGGAAAGAAGTATAGACTACATCTATCAGTTTGTCCCTGATGTGCAAGCCAAGGGTTCTTCTGGTGGAAAGGGAAAACTCCCTGACATGACAATGCAAAATAATTTTTATTTTAGAAAAGTGTAGCTTGAGATCTGTCAATTTCCAAATGGGTCAGACTCAAAACAAATTACAATTTAAACTTTCTGTTACTCATGACTTTAAAGCCGAAAGTGGTTAAATAGTTATGGTGGACTGCGAGACGATTGCGAGGTGAAAAACAAACATGAAAAAACATATAGCGTAAGACTGCCTTCTGCATAGCACCTAGCCTTTTTTTAATTGCAATAATATCAGAAATATCATTCTAACAATATCATCAATTACATATTTTGTATACTATTAGAAGTGGCATTTAAGCATGCCCTATTCAAATTAAGAGTGTACATTCTGTTTCTTTTCTGATCTTTTCACCATCATGGCACTAGCTCAGGAATCCTTCAATAAAAATCACCTCTATTAAACAAACTCCTGTACTGATCCATCCTTGATCCTCCATCATTGAACACTTTCTCTATTTTCATCTTTCAAATAATGATAGCCGTTAAGCTTTCAGGACTTTATCAGGTGTAGTCTGTGTATTGTATGCAGGGATTAACACAAGTCTTGTGTGTCAAGTGTGATAAATAGAGCTGGGTATTTCTGTTTACAATTTTATGTGTGTAGGAGTGTGTAGGTGTGTTTGTGTATATTGTAGAACGAAGTGTGCCAGGATGATTGGGCTTGTGCTTATGATGTGTGAGCTGGGAAGATTCTGACCTGCAAGTATGAAAAATCCATCTGAAATCGAGTGCGTAGACGCAAATGCAGCCAGAGTTCCCTGTTTTCATGAAACACGGTATTATACTGTAGCATCTGCACAGATTTCAAGTTACCATGACTTGAGGGTCAGGCCTGCATTTGAACTTTAAAAATGGCCTGCATTAATGATGAAATAAGCTGTATTTATTTAAAAATATATATTTATTTAATTTATTTTAGTATTTCTTCTTGCACACACTATTGTTTTAGTGATAATAATTCAACCGAATGAATACAAATGCCAATAAACAAAGTAAGACGGCAACACATCTAATATGACGTTAGAACTCCAGCAAGTTATCCTTTATGGCTTAAGACTAGCACACGTCTCCCAGGCACATACTGGATTTTTTACACTAATTAGCCATATCATTAACACATCCATCCATCCATCCATCCATCCATCCATCTATCTAGGAACCTCTAGTCCATCTAGGGACTGTGGAAGCCAATGGTGATTACAATTATACAGTATGGTGATAACCATTGTATTTATTCCCATAATAAGTCAACATTCAAACCTGCATTCACAAACTACAGGCAAACTGGGAATGCTAATTAGCCTAATCTCCATGTCTTTGGACTGTGAAAACTGGAGCACCCGGGGGAAACCCAACAAGCACATAAGGTATGCAAGCTCAAGGCGGGAATCGAACCTGGAAGTGGAAGTGTTAACCACTAATCTAACGTGCCACAAACATTAAAACAACATAATATTAACACTCATACTAGTATTCTAGTGACAGGATCATGGGAACCCAAGGGTCATTTATGCCAGTTCCAACAGAAAAGCCAATTTAGCACAAATTGCTGAAAAATGCTGTTTATGCTGGCCAAGATAGAAAGGTATCAGAACAAACAGTATATCACATCTTGCTGTGTAAGGGGCTTAGCAGGCAAAGAGTTCAAGGTTGTTGATGTAGCTTACAAATTTCCTGGTTCTTAATCAGACCGAGCATCAGCTACAGTACATCCTGCTGTAAAAGACCACAGCACACCTACAGAGGTCTTGTGGAGTCATGCCTCAAGGGGTCAGACTGGTTTTGGTGGCACAAAGGGAACCTACACAATATTGGGCCCAATGTATTAAGGTTTTACTGTCACTTACTCACTCATCATTGAATCCTGTATTCAGGGTCACGGAGGCCTGGAGCTTATCCGAGGAGACTTAGGGCATGAGGCAGGATACACCCTGGGCACACAGACATACAGTACATACACACACTCATTCACACACTACGGGCAATTTGGGAATGCCAATTAACCTAACCTACAAGTCTTTGGAATGTGGGAGGAAACTGGAGTACCCGGAGGAAACCCACCAAGCACGGGGGAGAACATGCAAACTCCATGCACACAGACGGGAATCGAGTCTGGCCAGGGGATCGAACACGGATCCTGGAGGTGCAAGGCGACAATGCTAACCACTACACCACCCGCCATTAAGGTTTTAATGTTATTTAAAATTTTAAATGTCTGCCATGAATTCCTTAAGGTTTATTTTGAATCTTTATAAGTTCGGATGGAATTTTCCACCTTTTGGGAAAGCGGGTAGCTTCCCGCTTCCTGTTTGTAATGGATGCTTTCTCAGTATTGTACAGTACATTGACCAAGAAATAATGTATGTTTTCAGATTTACTTGTAGTCGCAGTATGTTGTTGATGTTGCTGTTTCAGTTGTCATGCATAACTTCTCATTGCCCAAAATGACATTCTAGAGAACCTTGATTTGTAAACTCCCCATTGGACCACTACGGACTCCACTGCATATTTTTGAAAAACCCAAAATACCTAATTATTGACCAGTTCCCTAATCCAATCTGCTAAATTGCAGCCTACCTCTATAACTGTATCACTTGGTTTCAGATGATCAGTGCAATGGATTGAGGTTTGTTTTCAAAATGGATGAAAGAATGCAAAGATGCCTTTCAAATCCTCCGCTGCATAAACGGACTTCCTTCTAAAATATCTCCAAACACCATGTGAAATCCTAAAAACAGCAAAAGGACACCACATGTCTTCCTCAGAAAGGTCTGGAACCACCAGTCCCATGTTCATTCGGGCAATAAGTGGCTGAAAAATCATGGCTTTGCACTATGGGTGAGCACATGCGGTGATGAGAACCATGTGTGACTCGGTCTGGTTGTGAAACAGAGCCAGGAACGTGTTAGAAAGCCTGTGGCCAGAAACAATAGACCACGGAATGGCGATTTTTTTTTTCCCACCTTATTTGTGAGTGGGTGTGTGAGTTTCTTTGTAAGTTTGCTCAGGGTTTGCCAGAGCACACTCCTGACGTGCAACTCTGAGCTACTTAAGTGTAAGAGAAGCCGATAGACAGATGAAGAGAAGGGGTCTGGCGATGTGTTTCAGTGCAACTTCCCAGTTAATTAAGCAATATGACATGGGAGGGAGTTCTGTTATGCTGATTATCAGCACTGCTGCATTCGTACTGTAGATATCCGAGCCGTGTATTCAGTACAACAGCACTCCCTCTCATGACATTTTGCTTTTAATAATATTAATCTTTAATACTATTCATAATCGTATGAATGAAAAAGTCTATACAGCTTATTCCGTGCATGACACACTCAAACACTTAATCATACAAGGTGGTAGCAAGAAGTTTCGAGATTCGTGTGTCCTCCCTCAAATGTCTTAAAACCTGTCAGGAGACACTCTGGCCCCGGGAGACACATCCTCAATGCACAATGTCAAAAAAGATGAGCATGCCCTTGACTGAGCAAGTTATGCTTTTTCCCCCTGCCTCACCTTTTTTAAATGCTAAGCTCTTCTACTATGAAGACTGTTCATTTGTCTGAGGGTTGTACCAGTAAACCTACTGTACGTTTTGTCAAAGGTAATGATCCTCAACATGAAGGAGGGTCAACCGCGACACGCTGACAGAGTTCTTGGCAGACTTCGACGCAATGTTCCTTCTGCTCCTGGGTCCTTGGCAGCAACATTTGGCATATGTTCATATTCACATGTGAGGATTCCCTGGACTGTTCCATATGACACACCGACAATGGCAGCCATGTCGTGGATTGTTCTCTGATGATGATCATCGTTGCCAAAAGTTGCCAAAGTTTGGCAAGTTGCCAAATGGTCTTCCTCATCTCTGCTCATCTTTTGCCCTTGAAGCACGTGTGGCACTCAAAAGACCTCGGACGACTCATTGCACCATTGGTAAACTTGCTGAATCTTGTCAAATGTCTCTGTGGCAAATTTGCCCAGTTTTACGCAGAATTTTATGTTCGCTCCATGTTCAAACTCGCCGTTCATGATGAAATCGCAGACGTGGTAACGTCGTCAGAATAGCGCCAGTTGCACGGCTCCCGATGTACAGTACACAGGGCGATGTCTTTTGGCACACAGACTTATAAAGGTCGGTGTAACCTATGACTGTGTTCGTGCAGCCTTGTCCTGCCATCTGCCATCAGCTCGTTACAAAACTAGTCTCAAAACCTTTTGATACCATCTTGTACACTATCTGGAGAACACGGAAACTACATGCACACACCTGAGGTGCGAGATGACAGCGTTAACAACTAAGCTGCAGTGCCACCTGTGGCTACTCTCGAGATGATTATTTTCCAAACTAAAAAAAAAAACACTCTGTAGTATTTTACTACCATTTTCTGGCAACTGAGAAAATGACTAATGAGCATCTTGCTTTTGTCCGTTTATAGTTGAGTTCAATGTTGTAAGCATCCTCAAAGCAGGTTCCTATTATAATTTAAGTTATAACAGATATAAACAGTCTTTCCTTCGTCAGCTTCCCAAACATGCACTTAGTCATGTTTCACCTCCGATCTGAGGACTTTTCCATGCCAGGAAAAGTTACAGTGTCATTTCCGAGTGTTATAGAGCACTCAAGCAACGTAACAAACTTCTCAAAGAAAAACGTTAACAATAATCACCCACTTAAAAAATCTGTTCATGTGGCACATCCACCATACACACCCCTTACCTCTAGGAATGATGGTGTATTAATGTTAACACATGCATTCATATAGGTCTCAGAATTGCATTGCAGTCACAACCACTGCCAGGGTATCTATTAGAGAAAAAATTATTCAACACCTTTTAACCAATAAGAAACACCAATTTAGCAACACTGTGCATTCTGTGCAGATGTGCACATCTTTCCTCTTTTTCCAAACCTGCTCCGCATTTCCATTATTAAATTTTGCTTAACATACACACACACACACACACCGCTACTCATGTCTGCTAACAGACATTTCAAAGGCATGCACGTTTCTCAGTCAGCACCAGGTGTCTTGTTAAAACACATGTGCGCTAAATTCCTAGGAACCTTTTCCTAGAAAATATTCTCCTCCTGTCCAGGTAGACTTGAAAGAAAGCCATTCCGTTTTGTGGCATGAGACTCAATAAAGCATCCTGAGTAATGAGGCTTTAAATTATAACAGTGCATTTTTTTATGAGATTATGTGGCCCTGAGTCAGCTTGGCAAACACACAATACATCTAAAGTTTAATTTTTCTTTGTATGATTTCCATGTATTTTACACAACGTCCAAGTCTGCCTTACTTCATTCAGCTCTGTGTCATACAGGTCTTAATTTTTCACATAAAAAATTACAAAATTGCACATTTAATAAAAAAAATCATACAAATACAAAAGTATAAAAAAAAAGAAAATGTTTTATTAAATACTAATTGAATTTTAGTTTATTGAGGAAACAAATAGCGTAGACAAGTGACTACTCTCTGAATTTAAAATTAGGGGCTCGAGGTTTGAACCCCACCAATGCTGGGTTAACACTGATGGGCCCTTGATCAAGGCCCTTAAACCCAACTTCTCAAAAGTATACTCACAATCTGAGATTCAGGGGAAAAAAAAGTTTAGCAAAACCTACAAAGTTAACTTATGCGGAGTCCATGCATGATTCCATACACGTATGCATCCTTAGACAGCATGCAGGAGATGATGCTTTTTATACTTCCATGCATGTATGATTTCTAAGTGAACGCTGGCCTTTATGTTGCCCATGCATTAAGACTGAAACCTTTGACATCTTACAGATATGCACATGTAACCATTAAATACAGGCAATTTAGGAACACCAATCAGCCAACAGCGCATGTCTTTGGGAACCAGAGTATGTGTAGGAAACCCACCAAGCCTGTGGAGATCATGAAAGATCCAAACTTTCTAAATCCTGGACGTGCAACGTGGCAAACAGCGCTGACCCTCATGCTGCCATGTTTTTACTCACTCCTGTATATTAAAGCTTTCAATATAATGAATTTGTTTAAATACTAAATTGAAATGGTTGGATGCAATGGTATCACTCACTCACTCACTCATCATCTATACCGCTTAATACTGTATTCAGGGTCACGGGGGGTCTGGAGCCTATCCCAGGAGACTTAGGGCACCTGGCAGGGTACCCCCTGGACAGGGTGCCAATCCATCGCAGGACACACACACACACACATACACTCACTCATTCACACACTACGGGCAATTTGGAAAGCCAATTAGCCTAACCTACATGTCTTTGGACTTTGGGAGGAAATCGGAGTACCCGGAGGAAACCCACCAAGCGCTGGATGCAATGGTATATTTTTCTTAAATGTATGTATAAATATAACAAAATAATACTTAAGTACAGGAGTACCTTTTTGCAAGATTTAGTAAACAAGGACGGTAGCAAGCAGAAAATGGAGCCACTTTCAGTTTGGTTTTTAAAGCACTCAGTGCCAAGGAATCATAACTTAGGTTAAATGAGGTTTAATTTCTAATTATTTTACAATAGATGTGCCCGTGACTTAATTTGTGTGGAATTTAATTGCACAGTCATAAATGCGTTTTAAAAAATTTACGGCGCCATCTGTTGGATTTTGAGATGAACTAATGCTTTTTTCCAAGGTTTTTTATGGTTTATATAAGGGCATTTCACATTTAAAATTTAAATGAGCATATCTCCTCTTCCCGTGAGCAGATTGTGAGGAAACAAAGCCTATATGTTACCTCAAGCTCGGCCGAATACACCTGTAAACACCCCATTCAAATTTATTCAATATTTTTTTATGTGATGCATGCACAAACAAACAGACAAATAAAAATTTCAAAAACTATCTTGATGTGTTCTATTACTCATCTTATGTCCCCCCCCCCCACCAAATTTTTTTTTTGCAAATGTCATAAATGTGCAGACATGCAAACTTTACAGTTTTTTTAAAAAAATACGCCTAGATTTTGCTTCATTTGCAGTTTCAAATGGGTAATATTGGTAATATTACCGGGTGGCTGTTTACATTAATTCCTATGGAAAAATGGGCTTTCGCAATTCGAAAAATGGCTAAATATTACTTTAATAATGGATTAAATGTGTTTGCCAAAGTACCCCTGTACTTTTGTATAATAACATAGTTACAAATAGTAACAAATCTAATGATTAAAATGTGTGTGTGAGCCAAATCCTTCTCTGCACAATCCATCAGATTTATCAGAGATTCAGAGAATCTAATAGATTTATTGCTATCATTACACTAGAAATTCGGCCAGTGTGTGATAACACTGAGGACACCACACCTATAATATTTATTTATTTATTTATTTAATATAATATTTTAATAGCTTAGGTTGTGCTCTCTGCCTGGTGAGATGGGACATGTGCGGTTTCCCATTCCTGTATCCCTGGCAGAGCTGCACATTTGTGGCATGTAAAATGTGCTTATAAGAGTGTAAAGAGCAACAGTGTGGGCCATGTGCTGGTTTTCTTGGCTCGCGGAGCAGAACACTGGGCTCAGTCCAGTTAAAGTGTTCTGTAACGAGACTCTGCGATCCCTGGCTCCCTGTGGCTGATTGGGATTTCTGCAATCTGTGCAGCTTTTGTGCACTGCTAGGCTGGGAACCCGTCCACACACACACACACACACACACACACACACACACACACACACACACACACACACACACTCTTCTGGCAAGAAGACTCTAGCGATGACACACAAATGACTTAGTGTGAGAATGTGTGTCGGAAACACAACCTGCTCACAGGCTCCAGTTCACATCAATCAGCATGAGAAACGGCCATGATGCATGCGTTCGGTTTGGTTTTATTCTCAGCAGGGGGTCGAAGCTTCGAGTATGAAGAGAACAAACAGTTCTGCATTTTATAATCACAGCACAGGGTGAGATTTCTTTCTTTCAAGATGCACATTTGTTTATAAACAAAACGGAAAACATAAAATGTAATTAGCACAATTGATTCACACAAATTAACGTGCTAGTTAAACAAACAACCTGTGAACTATTCTTTATCTGCATCTGAATCTGTGTGTCCTGAAGACAAATTTGAGGAACTGAAAGTGATGAAGGGGAGAAGGCAAGGAAGGAAATGTAAGTGTAGAAGAAAGGATAAAATAAGTCATGAAAGAGAAAGTAAGAAGGAAAGAAAGGATAAGTGAAACATCAGTATAGAAAAAGTAAAGGAGAAGAACAAGGGAGAGGAAGAATAAGAAAAGGAAGTATAAATAAACATATAAATAAATGAAAGCATGAGTATAGAAAAAACAAGAGAATAAATAAATAAAGAAGAATAAGTGTTGGGAAAAGGTGAGCTGAAAGAAAGACAAATGAGAGGAGGAAAAAAAGAAGGGATAAATAAATAAATAAAAAATAAAAAAAACAAACACAAAAAATAAAATCTAAGTGTAGAAAAAAGTATAGGAAGAATAAATAAACAAACATAAATAAATGAAAACATGAGTGTAGAAAAAATGAGAGAAGAAAGAAAGAAGGGAAGAAAGAAAGAATAAGGAAAACATGAGTGTATGTAAAACTGGCAGAAGAATGTAAGAAGAAATGAGGGGAGGGAGAAAGCAGGAAGGATAAACAAACAAACAAACAAACAAACAAACAAATGTGAGGTCAAAGAAAGAAAGACATGAGTGGAGTAATAAGGAAAGAAGAAAGGGATGAGAAAGAACAAAAGAAAAAGATTGTGGTCCTGCATGATTTTAAGCTTTGGCTCGTTGTTTGATTTGAAATCTGCTAGAGTCTAGAGAGAGAGAGAGAGAGAGAGAGAGAGAGAGAACAGAATGGGGTTAGGGGTAAACAAATGAACTCAGACTGGCCCAGTCCTGCAGTCATTTCTGTTTAAATTTATGTACTGTGTTAGCATTACTGTCTCACAAATAAACTGCACTAGGATGGGATTTTAAAAACCTACTCGAGTCCACATGGCAGTAAAAAACTCTGATTTATAACTATTGTAAACGGCTATAAATGGGAATGCCAGCATCCTGTCAAACTGCTGGTGTAAACTGGCTTTAGATTAATGTGGACAGACATCTAGCTACATCAGTACTAGATTAGAAGTGGTATAAAGACTGACCTCCAGTGCTCTTTCTAAATCTTACAGGTCTCACGTGAACACTGATCATGCTGCACGTAGCAGGGCACAATCCGGTTCCTGCTAGAGAGAACAAATCAACAAAAAGGGAAAGTGTGTCACAACCTCCAGCACGAACGCCCTATGCAACTACAGACAAACAAGTGAATCAAGCCTGAAGCCTCATTCTCATGCCACTGTGACCCAGAGAGACGCGACTTCGCATTGTGAAGACGGCTGACTGCGTTATTACAATAGAATGATCAGGACTGAAAATTGACATGACGTGAAGATGAGTCAGGGGACGCTTTATTTAGCTGCACAACAAGGACGAGTCAGGCTTGGTCCAAATGTTTGCCACCGTTTGGCAGACGTTAGGAAAATCACACATTCTTGCCCTAAAACAGATTTTGCATACAAAACTGCATACAAAAAAAGATAACCTTGTTTTAAAAAAAAAAAAAAAAAAATTCTTGGAGGTTTCCCTTAAATCCTTTATAAGAGTCATAATTCAAATTACAATCAGGCTGTAGTGCAGACTAAATGTACGCACCTTCTAGGTTTCTGAGATATTGTTTACCCATCTCTGACTAGTGCTAGTATTGGTTTATAATTTGTTAAAGTTATTATTAGAACAACTTGTTTATCAGGTTAGTCATATAGTTATGCCAGATCAACTCCCCAATCAGTCTCTATGACCAAACACCTCAACACATCGGGGTCTGTGTGCATGGTGTTTGCATGTTCTCCCCGTGTCCCTGTATACAGGATAAGCAGTACAAATGATTATTATAGGGCTGCCCAGGTAGTGATGTGCTTAATAGTTTTTTTTTTCTAATATTCAACTTTTTTCACACTAAAATGCATAATGGAGTGTTCAGTTGTTTGAATGGTGGCTGATGAAGGAAGGACGAAATAATGAATTTCACGGATGTCAGCTATTGTATGTATTTTATAAAAAAAATATTGTGAATTTAGCTTCAATTCACGTTTTTTCCCAAGAAAATTCTGATTTTTCCCCCCCTGTACATCGTGGTCCGCTTTACCATGTATCCAGCTCTTTACACTCTTTTTATCCACCCGTTTTTTTTAACCACTACAGCCCTGATAAAATGAGCGCATGTTTCCTTGAAGCCCCTTTGGATCTGTGCCGAATTTTTGGTTCTGAATGCAGTCGGGCTTATACAGTGCCAGGTCAGCTGTAAAATAAGAACCTACCATTTATCCCATTCCACACACACGCTGTCGCCACCATGGCCACCACATATTATTCTTCTCTCCCACCTCCAACCACACCAGGCGTGGTCCAAGTCGTTCAAATGAAAGAGATAGATGTTGCAATGGAGTGAACAATTTGGTCATTACAATTTAACAAAATATCAGAATATAATCTTCATGCAGTTCCGTAGGGAATGTCAGAAGTTACATAAGGTAATTTGCTTACGCAGAATATAGACGCACTGACACATCAGTTTATTAGTTACTAGTCTGTTAAGTTCGAAAGATAGCTATTTCAATATAATTACGATAGAATTGGAATTTCTCACTATTCCGATTTCTAAGAAGGTACTTAAGATGATTTACATCAACTTATCTTTGAACTTTTTTGGCTCTCATTTTCAGTCCAGTTCCTGTACCTGAGCAGTTTCAGAGGAATGCTTTTTGTTTTTTAAGCCACACAGTTCATCTATAAATTATTCAGGCATAAAAAAAACATCTAACTTAAGGCATGAACCAGCAAGAAACAGGTGCAGATGTTGACAGATGATCAGGCCAGTGATTTGTATACTGCTGATGCTGAATGCTGAATTGTTGGAACGGACAATAGGGAAAATGAAGGCTGCTGAGCTGTGATTCATAAACAACCAATTTCTAAAACTTTGAAGCCGGTCACAGTAAAACATTTGTTCCGAATTCTTAAACTGAATCATTTTATTTACTATGATGAAATGAGGAATGGCTTTTGAACAGTACTAGATTTGTATATACCGTATTCTGTGGTATAGCAGAGTTTTGAGTTCATATAGGGGTGACATTGGGTCGTGCAACAGGACTTTGATTTAAGCCACACCAGTACTGTAAATCTACACCAGAATGACAGAAAAAAAAATGTTATTGAATTTACCTCAACCCAATTAAAATGCTGTGGCAGAACCTTAAGAGAGCTGTGCATAAGCAAACGTCAAAAAAGCTCAATGAACTGAAACCATTTTGTAAAGAAAAACGAGCCAAAATTCCTTTTAGAATGATGTGCAAGACAACAAGGAAACAATTACTTTACTACGTTATTGCTGCTAAAGGTGGATCTACAAGCTATTGAATCATGGGGTGACTTAGTATTGACCACATATTTGTTTTCATTTTGCTTCTTCATTTTATTTTATTTTTTTTATAAATAAAGGCACAATAATACTAATACTACTAATAATAATACTAATAATAATAATAAAAGTTAGATGTTAATGTTTTTCAGAGTTTGTATTTGTATTTAAGGTGGTATTACTAGATTCACTTTGGTCAGATGATTTTTATTGTTTTTACATAAAAACACTTAAAAGAATTAAGGGGTACTAACTTTTGAACACGACTGTAGTCACACGGGATTTTATTTCTTTTGGTCTGGGCGGCTTCTGAAGCTTACAATCCCTTCCTGACAAAAAAAAATATATATATAAGAAGCAAAAGCAATCTTGGTCTCAGTACCACTTTATGCCATTGAATGTGGCAGCCTGACCTAGAACGAGTTGTAACAATGCTCCTGTAACACGTCAGCAATGATTGAGAAGACACATATGGAATGTAGTCAATGAGAACAAGGCAAATGATCTCTTCTCATGGCTTGGAAGATGAAACTATAAGTGGGTAGCCAGAGCATGCATTGTTCAACTACACAAAAGGTCAGACGTCAAAGCTGTCGCTCTTGTTTGAATACGGTACCTGCTCCGGTGACTTGTGGTGTCTAGCGAGTATTGAGGTTTGTGTAAAGATGAGTGCGCTCTGAGCGCTGTATCTTATTTTACAGGCTGTGGATGATTTTCATAAAACATGTTTACTGATGGCTAACTAAATGGTCAAAATGTCCCACCGTGTGTTTCTGGCATGTGGAAGCAAACCCTTGCAAGACAATAAATAAACTCCCTAAACATGCATGTTGCAAAATGAGAAATTGTGGCTTGAATGGAAAAACACAATTTCAGTAAAATATGAGGAGGCACTGGAAAGGATAATAGCAAATGGTATTCACTGTCTGCCAGGAGTGAAAAAAAAATCTGTTTTAAAAAGACAAGAATAGAAGAAAAAAGCTGGTACTGCCACGTTTTATCCTCTCGGTTAGCTGTTTGACTTGGTAATAATGAGGTGTGAAAGTTGAGATCCTGCTCAAACAGGATCAGACATGAAATAATATTTGCATCAAGCATTTTCCAAAAGGCATTATACAACCAATTTCATATTAAACCGTAAATCAATGCTGACAATCAGGAAATGTATCATTTTAAGGGATAATCATATAATCAGCTCAGCATACTGTAATTCTGTTCATCCTGCCAACAAATTTTAAATCTCTGGATTACTTTTTCAGGCAAGCTTACAGTATATAAAGCCTGGATTACTAAACTTCTATATTAGCGATGTGATCACACTGTGACACAGTAACAAGATCTGGTTTTGTTATATGAAATATATATTATACACTGGGTGGTTGAGTTAAACCCAGGACTTTTGATTATGCAGAATAACAGAACACAATTATGAGAGTAAAAACTACCTTACTTTATCTATATAATTCTCTGCTACACTAATGCACTTATCGCAGAAATTCACTAGTGCTTGGATAACTTTTCAAAGTAAGGCAGACTGCCAGCTAGACATCTGAAACACTGGCCTCCCAGAAACTCCTTTAATGGCCCAAACATGTTGTAGTAAGGTCAGGACTATACTGAGGATATGGCAATAACTCCCAGCTCATCTGCAAGTTGGTGATGAGTTATCCGTGCGTTTGCAAATATCAGGCATTCCACTCACTAAACATTCACAGGAATGACTGCAGTGTGCTTCCAAGCCATTTCAGCCAGGATGATCATTCACAGACATTCAACCTTCTTTAAAACGTTTGAATTTTCTTACTGAGGCTGAGTTTCCTCACCACACTGCGCTTGAGGTTTCTTGTAAATGTCAGTTAAGTCTTAATTATAACAAAAACAAGGGATGTTCTAATCACGCCAGGACTTGTAAGGAACTTTCTCATAAATGAAGGCATATTTTTTCCCCCTTATGACGAGCCTCTCATTCTCACTTGCCTGCTTAATCCAGTAGGTCGCATGCGGCCTGGAGTCTATACCAGGTGTCTAGGGCATGAGGACCTGGACAGGGTGCCAATCTATTGCAGTTCACACACACCTCACACATTCATTCATACATTATGGCCAATTTGGGAACGCCAAGTAGACCAATCTGCATGTCTTTGGACTGTGGGAAACACACCAAGCATGGGGAAAACATGCAAACTCCATGCACACAGAGACAGGAATCAAACCTGGACGGAAACTGAACCCAGATCTTGGAGGTGCAAGACATCAGTGCTATCCACTAAGCCACCGTACCGCGATATGATGAGCTTGGATATTGACTGAAAATATTTTTAGTGGAACACAAGTTTGCATTGATGAACATGGAAAAGACAGGTGTATCTCTTCATATGCATATTTTTATGCATATAGACCACATTACCTGTTCATAAAATAAATAAACAAATAATTGTATAAATATCTCAATGCCATTGGAATAGAAAAAGAAGACATTAATACAATTAATTCTAAGCTTTATTTCACAGGCAAGCCTGAATAGTTTTCCTGCCTTCACTGTCACGCTTAATCAAATCAGTTCAAATCTAACTTTTTTTTTTTACCTACTGTACAGACCAAAAGTTTGGACACACCTTCTCATTCAAAGAGGTTGAATTTGTATTATGGCAAGAAAAAAGCAGCTAAGTGAAGAAAAACGAGTGGCCATCATTACTTTAAGAAATGAGGGTTAGTCAGTCCGAAAAATTGGGAAAAAGTGTCTCCAAGTGCAGTCACAAAAACCATCAAGTGCTACAAAGAAACTGGATCACATGCGGACCGGCCCAGGAAAGGAAGACCAAGAGTCACCTCTGCTGCGGAGGATAAGTTCATCTGAGTCACCAGCCTCAGAAATCGGCGGTTAACAGCAGCTCAGATCAGAGAGCAGGTCAATGCCACACAGAGTTCTAGCAGCAGACACATCTCTAGAACAACTGTTAAGAGGAGACTGTGTGGATCAGGCCTTCATGGTAGAATATCTGCTAGGAAACCACTGCTAAGGACAGGCAACAAGCAGAAGAGATGTGTTTGGGCTAAATAACACAATAAAAAAAAAATCTTTGAATGAGAAGGTGTGTCCAAACTTTTGGTCTGTACTGTATATTTCATTACATGGGTACAAAGACAAACCTCTTCCCACACTCTGTAATCCTCTGAATGTAAGTGAACATTAACAGATTTGGTTCAGGTTTTGGGGTTCGTTTTTTCTATCTGCTTTACTCACACCTGAAGTTTCTAATAGCATCAGCAAGAGATGGATTAGATGGCATTACCTCCTGAAATAAACATGCACACGTACAAAGGTTCAAGCAAAGCAAATAAATTTGAGCCACTTCAACCGGCACACAACAATCTTATGTTACAGTAAAAATAGAACATAAATCCTGTCCAAGCAAATGAAAGCTTTGCACATGCGAAAATAGGTCGTAAACAAGGATTAGACTCTTGTACATTTGTTCCAAATCATTTCACAGTACATAACAAAAAAATAAACATGCCTTGCTGCAAAATGCTGATATAGTGTGAAAGTGTGAAATGCAGACACAAATATGTTTTAATATTGTGCTAAGTGGGACAGTGAGGGGGAAATTGAATTCAAAACAGGTGCAGAATGAAAAATTCCTGCTTTGCCAGATGACTACATGTTGGAAATGCAAAGGTTGTTTTTGAATTGTAAATTGAAACGACTCTATCCATTTGGAGTAAAATACATTTCGATATGAGGATATGATGATGATCACATTGCTGTGAGATGTTAAATGGATTCAGATTGCTGCAGAGGACATGAGATGCCAGATCATTTAACTGTTGTAGTGCCAGCTGTCCTATACAAGATGGTTACTGGCTCCTTCTGCCACTTTGTCAGTTTCATTTTCATTGCACTGATGGGGAAAACTAGAACTCTAGGGCTTTGATTAGTTTTTATCCTAATTTGACAAAGATCTGATTTTTTAAGGCTGTCTGAATGCATAAATCTGACATTTTTTCAGTCTGGATCTAAGTCACATTTACCTTGTTCATACTGCAGGCAAATCTGAAGTGTTTCACAAACAGCCCTCTCCTGGCTCAGATCCTATTTGATTGATTGTTATCAGTATGTAGATTTAAATGGTGATTATTCTGCATGTTCTCTAGTGGAGTTTGGTGTTCCACAGGGTTCGGTTTTAGGCCCACTGCTTTTTTCCCTTTACATGCTTCCTTTCAAGTTCAAGTGGGCTTTATTGTCACTTCAACCATATACAGTTAGTACACAGTGAAACAAAACAACGTTCCTCCAGGACCAAGGTGCAAACATGCTACATAAATTTACCATATAAGTTAACAGAAAACCTAACTTGCTAACTAAGATGCCTAGTTAGCTGGCTAGTGGAGAAAAGACAGATTGACCTGACAACATAAATTAACAAAAACTAACTAGCCAAACTTAGAGAAGGACCTCTCTATGGTTTTTTTTTTAATACAGACAAAATAAAGTGCACGTGCAAATGTGCAACAAGAGCGACAAAGTGACAGTGCGACAAACACGTCATTGATGCTCAGCGGAGAATGGTCGCTTCATGTCCTCCTAAAGTCAACAACAATCTCCTCTGTCTTGTCAACATTCAGAGACAGGTTGTTGTCTTTACACCAGTTCGTTAGCCTCTGCACTTCCTCTCTGTACGCTGACTCGTCGTTCTTGCTAATGAGACCCACCACGGTCGTGTCATCAGCAAACTTGATGTGATTCGAACTGTGTGTCGCTACACAGTCTTGAGTCGGCAGAGTGAACAGCAGGGGACCTAGCACGCAGCCTTGGGGGGCCTCAGTACTCAGTGTGGTGGTGCTGGAGGTGCAGTTCCCGATCCGTACTGACAGAGGCCTTCCGGTCAGAAAGTCCAGGATCCAGTTGCAGAGAGAGGTGTTCAGGCCCAACAGGCTCAGCTTCCCGATCAGTTGTTGGGGGATGATAGTGTTGAATGCGGAGCTGAAATCCATGTACAGCATTTGAACATATGTGTCCTTATTGTCCAAGTGTGTGAGGGAAAGATGGAGTGTAGTGGAGATGGTGTCGTCCGTTGAACGGTTAGGACGGTATGCAAACTGCAGTGGCAAGCCGCTCGAAGCACTTCATGATGGTGGGTGTAAGTGCAACAGGACGGTAGTCATTGAGAAGACTTCCTCGGCACGGGGACGATGGTGGTGGCCTTGAAGCACATGAGAATGATGGCGCTGCTCAGAGAGATGTTGAAGATGTCAGTGAGAACATCTGCCAGCTATTCTGCACATTCTCTGAGCACTCTGCCTGGGATGTTGTCTGATCCAGCAGCTTTATGTGGGTTGACTCACATCTTTCCTCACATCAGCTGTAATGAGACACAGCACCTGGTCGTTCGGAGGAGGGGTGGATTTCCTCGCCGTCACATCATTCTGCCTGTCGAACCGAGCACAGAGGTTGTTCAGCACATCTGGAAGGGAGCCATCACCGTCACAGGAAGGTGATGTCATCCTGTAGTGGGTGTTGGCTTGTAAGCCCTGCAACATGCATCGTGTGTCACCACTGTCCCTGAAGTGGTTGTGGATTCTCTGAGCATGTGCACACTTCACCTCTCTGATGGCCCAGGAAAGTTTGGCCCTTGCTCTTCTAAGGGCCACCTTGTTCCCCGCTCTGAAGGCAGAGTCTCGGGACCTCAGAAGTGCGTGCACTTCCGCAGTAATCCACGGTTTCTGGTTGGGTCATGAGATGATGCTCTTGGAGACAGTGACGTCATCGTTGCACTTGTTGATGTGCACTTGTTGATTTCACCTGCTTCAGGACCTGTTTTGAATGCCTGACGAGTCATCTGTATTCTGGAATTCGTATAACAGAGATGTGGAGTAGCCGAGGTGCGGGCGGGGCTCTGCTCTATATGCGCTGGGGATGTTTGTGTAAACAAATTTCGCTTTGATTTGAAAATACTACTTTTGACATACAAAGCATTAAATGGTCTCGCACCGCAGTATCTGAGTGAACTGCTAGTGTCTTACGGTCCATCACACCTACTTCGATCAAAAGATGGAGGCTGCTTGTCAGTACCACAGATTATGAAAACTACAGCAGGGGGCAGAGCTTTTTCTTACAAAGCCCCAAAGTTATGGAATAGYCTTTCAAATAGTGTTTGGGACTCAGACACAGTCTCAGTGTTTAAGTCTAGGGTAAAAACCTATTTATTTAACCAAGCATTTTGTAAATAGATTAACCTTAGGTAAAGGAGGAGATCTGGGGGACTCATGGACGTAGAGTATTCTGGTGAACTGGTATGTTTAGATGCTGTCTTCCCCACTCTCATTGATCACTCAGATTTGTGAGGTGATTGGTTGCTTTACATCTCAGGAAGCCATCATGTCTGTGTTTCCTTCTGGCTCTCCCTTTTAGTTATGCTGTTATAGTTAGTCCTGCCGGAGTCCCTGCCTGCACTCTACACTAAATATACATTCACCTTATACATTATGCGACTGTGACCATACCTAACCCTCTCTCTCTCTTTTCCTCTCTCTGTCGATCTACACATGTCGTTCCTGTACTATGAAGACGATTCTGGCCTCGCCTGATGTTGACAGCTGTTTCTCTGAATACTTGGCTGTCTGAACAACCCTTAATTAGCTATTTCCCTAGAATTGCAAATATAGTACCCTTAAGATTATATAGATGGTGGATATCTCTAGCATATTTACATGGATTTTGCTTGCAATCTATGGCAAAATGGAAATTTTTTGTTGCAGGGTTTTCTGCTAGAATTTCAGACTCCTTTAAGAGACACAAGCATTTGGTGATAGGTAGAAATGTTTTTCTCAGGCATTCCATACCAGGGTTACAGGGTCGCCTGGCACCTTCAGGGTCTGGGTTCGATTTCCAGCCTGGTACAATTCCAGCCTTTGTGTGCATGGAGTTTGCATGATCTCTCTGTGCTTGGTGGGTTTTCTTCTGCATACTCCGGTTTCCTCCCACAGTGTAAAGACATTAAGCATTAAATTAGGTTAAGCTAATTGGCAGTCCCAAACTGCCAGTAGTGTGTGAATGAGTGTGTTAGTGTGTGTATACAGTATGTGTGTGCCCTGTGATGGATTGCCCTCAGTCTCCTGGGATATAGTATGCTCCAGGCCCTCCATGACCGTGAATACAGGATACAGTGGTGAATTTGTGAATGATTTTCCTACAAGCTCCTTTTAGTTCTAAATCTAGTACTCAAACAAAATGTTGGACTGATGTAAGCAGGCAAATTTATAAATCTCAATTTTTTATTACTGTACCAATGGTTCTAGATTAACCGCTAAATTTCTCCACAGATACCAGGTCCCCGATGGTTTATTAATTTGATTTTGGATTGTGAAAATCACTGTTATTAAACTTCTGTACATTGAAACTTATCCAATACCGCCCATGTTTGAACCTCTTATGATACTAAAGTATTACTGCATGCTCATGGGATATTTAAATAATTCATAGTTCTAGCTTTCTAAAATGTTTCTACTTGGAACTTTCTCTAAAATCAGACCACATAAATCTTTGATTTTCTTCAGCAAGACAAACCAAAACACCATTTAAGCTACTAGATAGAACTTTTATTTTCAAGACAAACCATGCAAGGGAAAATGCATCCCTCAGTTCATCAGCCTATTTAAAAAATCTGCTTGGTACACACTCTGGTCAAAAGCTTCTACCAAATGGCATGACTCATTGTTTCTCTTAAGACAACAACATCCATCATCTTTGTGGAGGCTGAAAAACCCAGCTAGTGAAGGTTCTCAAAAGGTCCTTTAGATAGTTGAGGTTTCCTAGGCTCACTTATGGGTTCTGTAGAAATGTAAACTCTTTGCAAAACCTTGTAAGTATTGATCTAAAAGTAGAAAAATAAACTTTTAATTAATTTCTAGAATTTTCAGATCAAACCCTGTGATACATGTGCTTTATCTAAAATTAATCCATTTTAGTCACCCTTATATTCTTACCTTAAAAAATCAGAACAGCTCCTCTTTAGTATTATTCACTAAGTACAAAAAAAAAAGCTTTATCTCTCTTTTTGATCATATTTTACTGAGAACACTGCCAGATTGCTAGAACAAGGAGTTCACTTTGGGTTAAAAATAACTGCCTTGTTCCCAGTTTTCTAAACACACGTCCTGCCAGATCTCAAATGCAATTAATATCCCATAGAGGCAGATTATGTGTGTTTATGATGGCGAAGTGCAACACAGATTAAAAGATCTTCTGTGAAGTGTGACTTCTACTCTTTTCCTCCCTCTTTGCCTTGAGTAACCTAATCAGAAACCGTTGGATCCCTCCCAGATCTTTGCCTAGGCATTTACCACCTGTTCGGCCCTTTGCCACAGGGTAGCTAGAGCCTGACCCTTTGAAGTCAAAAGAACGTTATCTACAATAATCTAAAACACAGAGGTTAAGATTTTCAGTTTGAGATATTACAGATATTGGCTCAGACTTGTGAATGTCCCCTTTTATGCCTCCTAAAATCCCGCCAAGATGCACAACCCAATGAGAAAGGCAGGGGTGAGTGTACTAGGCATACGAAAACATGTTTGAACATTTGGATGACTGATGCGGATTTTGTTCTTGCAGCACTGAACACAAAGACTGCTTCCATCCAAAAACAATAGTCATAATTGAAAGGCAATGTTTAATAAAAATAGTGAGCGATATGCAAACATGCAGGCTGGGACTAGTGGCTTCACAAGCATTAATACATTTCACCATACCAAACTTGATAGAAATTCTCACCATGTTGGAAGCAATGTTTATCCGTTTTGCAATTAGTTATATTATTATTTCATGACATGCCTTGTTCAAAACCATTTTAGGAAATAGGAATTTCAAAATAAATGGTAAAAATATATAAATGCATTGTTCTTGGGTAACACAAAAGTATTTGTACTTGAAAAACATGAACCACCGCATTTTTAAAATTAGAATGTTAGTTTTGGATATTGCTGCAAATGGAAGTTAGTTTTGCACAGCCCACAATTTCATTATGTACCTCCAGGTCCTGGGTTCAATTCCTGAAAAGGGTACAGTATGTGTGCATGGAGTTTTCATGTTCTTCACATTCTTGGTGGGTTTCCTCCAGGTACTCCAGTTTCCTCCCACAGTCTCAAGACATGCAGATTACACTGACTGGTGTTCCCAAATTGCCTGTAGTGTGTAAATGTTGACTGGAGGTCCTACCACGGTTGTAAAATTGGGAATAAATACAATGGTCACCATGACCTCTATGGTCCCTCATTGGACTATTTAGGTTCCTAGATGGAAGAATGGGAAAAAATGTTCTTCAAATTACGGACATATGTCCATATGGGAAAATACAGAACACATTCTACATTGTAAAGAGCGAATTAGACATGCTATTGAATGTGTGTGTCCATGCTGGAAGCCATGCCATCACCAAGACTACAACATGTCTGTCATCATGTACAAACTGAACTCTTTCTCTCCCTCTCTATTTTGTCTTTTGCTTTTCCTCTCTCACTTTCACCGTGCATGCACACACACATTATTAAATGCTAGCTCGTGTTTACACACGCACACAGCATACTGTAATGCTCACCTGCTGGAAACCAAAATTGCACAATATAGTAAAGTGTGATGAAAAATTCACTGACCCCTTCAGAAAGATCACACACACACACACACACACACACACAAACAGATAACTAGAAGCAGATGCCTTCCCTCAAACGTTCCCACTACCTCAGCTGCCCCATGTCAAAAATTTAATAAATTAAAAAAGATGAAATCCTTTAATTAATCTTTTAGAAATTTTTAGTCTGTGCCCTATTTCATCCTTATCACAAAAGGGTTTTTAATGGTATGTACCTTTATTTTTTGACTTCCCCTGAGGTCCAGATGATTTAAAGGCACTGAAGTCTTGCTTAATCACTTACATGCTGTTGCTTAAAATCTCTGCATGGTTGTAATTGCATTAAGATGAAAGGTCTTGCAACATATGTTAATTCGCTAAGCACATTTCACTGCTGTTGACCTTTTGTTCCCTAACCACTCGTTGCAGAACACTGCATACAGCAAAACTGATGTTCTAATAAAAAAATAAAAAAATAAATCACATTCTGCTGAACATGCTTATTGAATATAAAAATATCTGAACTGCATCTCTCTTTCATAAGTCAAAATATGAGGAAATCAAACCATGAGATGAGTTGATTCATTTTCAGTCAGTGTTTTATCCAGGGTTGTGGTGGATGCTATCCCAGGATCACTCTCTTACTCTGATGAAGGAGTAAGATGCATGTATTCACACATAGGCTCAATTTAATGTAAATGCTTCCCTTCCAGGCTTCTACAGTACTGTATGTCCAATTTGAATCCCAAGATGTTTATGGCAGAGGTGGAAAGAGTAATAAACATTTTGTACTCAAGTACAAGTACTGTTATTTCAGTGAAATTTGACGGAAGTACAAGTAAAGTTACCATTAGAAAAATCTTTTCAAGTAAAAGTAAAAAGAAGCTAAAAAATGTACTCAGAGTAAAAGTTAACAGCGGGGGGTTGGGATGGGGGATTCTAGCGTAGTTCAAAAAAAGACAAGCGGATATAAATCTCAAACTAATTGTTTTTAAATGAAGGAACACCTTTAATAAAGCATAATAAAGCTGTTGCCTTTCTTGTGCTTGAAATCAAAGTGGTCGCTTAAATATGGTCTGACGCTTTGCGCCGGATAGCCGAGGGAACAAAGAGCTAAAAGCCGAGAAAAACATTCAGCACAAAACCTTTATCGGTCTCTTTCAGCTTCACAAAATTATAACACAAAACATAAAGTCAAAGTAAAGAAAAGGGTAAACAAAAAATAGAGCGTTTCGGGGGTGAGCAGCACTGGTCTTATGGTCCAAACGAACCAACAGAAAATGTGAGTCAAAATTAGTTTTAATGTCCAGGGTTTTTACGAATGTAGTACCATCGTTAAATTTAGGTAATCTTCATTTCTGATTCAAACCCAAACCATGTTAATGGCCTCCAGAACACATAGAACTATTTACCCTGCTATTTAACTTTACAAGAACCACTTACCTTAATCCCACACATGATGGAAATCCTGCTTATGGCAGAGTAATAATAGAATTTTCCTAGATGGAAGAGCTCATTACAAAGGCCAGAACACTTTTAGACACAACTAAAAACTAACTATTTCCCTAAAGGGGGAACGGGTATTAGTTTGTTAGTAGATGTTATCACGCTATTCGCTTTGTTCTTGCTTTAAGTTATTTATGTATATTTGTTATAGAGATCATATTATATACTGTACATTGTAAAATTGTATATTTGATATTCAATATAAATTGATATAGTATAGACAGCATCTGACAAATGATATTCCTTCATCCATCTTTATACTGTGTCTGTTAATACACCCATCTATCCATCTGTCTATCCACCCACACACAGTCTGTGCATTTCACCACAGTCGGACCATTGAACCAGTATGTGCATTTTCCAAGTATTCATCCATCCTTCCATCCAACCATCCATGCTCCCATCCATCCTATTTGGACAATGTGTTTGCAGCAGGGGTATTTTTCATCCATCCATTTATCCATCCATCCGAGACAATGTGCATTCAGCAATGGTATTTTCCATCCATCCATCCATCCATCCAATGTGGACACTAGGTTTGCAGCAGTAGTATTTTCTATCAATCCATTCATCCATCCAATGTGGACACTAGGTTTGACACCACTGATATTTTGTGCATTTATTGATCCATGCATAGACAGTATATTTACACCAAATATGCATTTGATCCATCCATCCATCCATCCATCGTCACGGCATGCACCTGTGTTAGGCGTGCGCCCAAATCAATATCGCTCCTCACTCACTGCCAAGCTCAGTAGGTAAGCGCCCCCCCTTCTGCAGGTGTGCGAAGGAGCGGGGCCGCCTAACTAGGCATGGCTGGTGAGCTATCGGCACTAATGATCTGTCTGTTGGGAAGCTGGATTTACTACATGGTGGATTTATTAAGGACAGTGACACCCGAGTGTGATACGCTCCAGAGACTTCCAGAGAGCCCGCCTTCGCATCCTTGCCGCCAAAGAGGAAAAAGGCACAGAGAGTATTGCGTTAAGGCCCCCGATCCCACCCGGGAAAGCCACCCAGCTGACGGACATCCAGGAGAGACTCAAGCCTGTGGCAGTGCCCAGAGAGAGCTGGGAGAGGCCGGTCTTGGCTCACATGCTGCGGAAGAGGTCGGCATCATGGGGGCATTCAGGAGCACTACCTCCGTGTGCTCCAAAGCTGCCATTTTGTCCCCCGATACTGCTCACCAGCCTGTGCCCGCTTGCCAGCGGGGCACTGCCAACCAGACCAGCACGTGCATCATCTTTCTTTCCTTTTCTTTCAGTCCTTCCTCCTTTAAGCCTTTTCTTCCCCATTTTCCTTAAACAAATTACCCTTTTTCCTGTGAGACCTCGTCTTGTGCTTTATGGTGCTGCCTGTGTAAAATAGGGTCGAACCGGTTACACCATCTATGCATCCTATGTGGACAGCAGGTTAGCAACAGTGATATTTATCAGACACTCATCTATGCATGGACAGTATATTTGCAACAACTATACATTTGAGCCATATGTCCATCCATATGTCCATGTACTGTACAACTGTAAAGTAGTTGCCCTAAGCACAGTACTGGGTACTGCACAAGTAACTACAGTATAAAGTGAATTTTGCATAATAGGTTGAATTTGTTTAGGAATCATAAACGAACAATAGTGTTAGGATTGCTGTATGAGCTTAGTGCAAATCAGCTAGGCCTAAAACATGAAGAAATCCACTAACTGCAGTTGCTCTGATCTTTGCCATAGATAATGAACAGGAAAGAGTCTTATGAGAAGTTTAATGTGGTGTTAATGAGCTCAGTATGAGGTCAGTAGAGAGTATTCACAGAAAAAAAAGATTAGTCTGGGGACCCAGTTTAAATTGCAAATGAGAGCAAAAAGCCTTTTAAATTGAGCTAAGGAAAAAGGAAAAAAAAAAAAAAAAACGCTGTTGGCAAAGGAGAAGAAATAACACCTAAGGAACAATATTGTGCTTGAATGCAAAATGTTTATGTTGTTTTCCTTACCAATTTATATAAAATTATGTGTTTTTCTTTCTGCTGCTGGTGCTAAAATGACCTTGGATAATATTTAGAGAGGAACAAGTTGTACTGAGAGGGTCAGTCTGACACAGGAGCATGTTAATAGCCTGGGTTTTGCTTTGTACATCAAAGGAGCTTGTGTAACATCTTTTTTGCTTGTTGACTGTTAACACTTTACCAGATTCTCCTTTGAGCCGTGAAACTGATAATAACGATGAGCGCACTCATCACATACAATATGTTTTACACAGAGATTTTATATTTCGAGGACAAACATCACTTCAGGCTGTTTCTCACATCTATTTGTATTTCAAGACCTATATATATATATATATATATATATATATATATATATATATATATATATATATGCATAACCTGATCAAAAATACAATAACAAAAAATGTAATTATGTTGAAACACAAGCGCAGAAATAAAATATACAAGGAATACTGAAACTTAATAAAGCATGTATAATAAGTAACAGATCGTAGAGTTTTGATTGACTGCTTGCTTTATATCTGAAACGCTGGTCTCTCAGGAACTCCTTTAATGGCCCAAACATGTGGAGATAGCTTGGAGCAACGTCAGGACTCTACGGGAGATGAGGCAATAACACCCAGCCAAGTTCCTGTAATGTGCATTTGGTGTTCATGAATGATCGTTTGTACAATTCCCACAGACAGATGTGTCACTTTGTTGGCAACCAAGTTGTCTGTCGATTTTCAAGGATCAGGCATTGCACTCGCTGGAAGTTCACTGGGAATGACTGCAGCAGGCTCCGCGCCACCTCAGCCGGGATCATCATTTACAGATGTACAGCCTCCTTTAAAAATTTTTGCACCATTCAATGGTGCTTGAGGTCTACTGTAAGGGTCCATCAGTTTTACACCTTCATTCACGAGAAAGTTCTTCAGACGTCCCGTTTTGACTTCGCAGATTTCTTCTGTCAAAGAGGATCGATTTTGTTTCTAAATGAAATATTGCATTTATCAAGAAATATTTAATGTATAAATATATAATTAAGCATTTACATACAGAGAACATTTTATTTTATTAGATGTACCTAGAGATGAGGCGAACACCCTACCTAGTGTCTTTATACTTTATAGCCTGAAAACACAATCCCGTTGTATAGGTATCTTGACACCTGTGCACATGTTTTGGAGAACTACACAATGCAAGGGCCTAGTAATGGCATATATTTTTCATTGTGTCTGAAAAAAAAAAGAAATAAAAAAAGAAAACAAAAATGTATTTACTACAAAGATTCAGGATTCAAGATTCAAAGAACTTTATTAATCCCTAAATAAAGGGAAATTGCTTTGTCTTAGTTGTAGTTGCTTTCCATTGTTTCAAAAGAGTAAGAAAAGATTAATAACTTAGACTAATAAGACAATTAGAAAAAACTTAAAAAATAAAACTACCTAAAAACAAACAAACAGTAAATTCCGTATTGCACTAATAGGAAGGCACAGCATGTGAGGTCACGACTGAATTCACATATATTGCATTTGGAAGGGGAAAAGGGAAAAGCAAAGAGCATTGCACAAATAATACAATTAACACCAGTATTCTAAGAAGTGGATAATGTACAGTACTGGTAAAAAGTTTGGACACACCTTCTAATTCAATGGTTGTTCCTGATATTATTTTTTATTTACATTGTAAAATGATAGAAAATATGCAATAATCTCAGTTGATATTGAAATGTATATGCTGCTTATGATCTGTAAACCTCTAATCTGAAGTGCAGTTATTTGGAGATTTCTGATGCTGGTACTGTAAATGAACTTTACCTCCACCTAACTCTAAATGAACTTCTCCTCTGCAGCAGAGGCAAGTTTCAGTCTTGTTTTTTTCTGGGAAGGTCTTCATGAGAGCCAATTCCATCATGGTGCTTGATGGGTTTTGCAAATGCACTTGACAATACTGTTCTTGGAAAGAAGTGTTCCAGAACAGCTGACCTTTATGGCTTAAAATAACAACTGACTGTTGTTGTTAATTAAGTCCATAATTCCATTATGTGTTATTTCATAGTTTTGAAATCTCCAGTATTGTTCAAAGAAGGGCGAATTAGAAGGTGTGTTCAAATTTTTGACTGGAACTGTAAATCATTAAAAACAAATTACTATTTGGCTTTGGAAATCTGGCTTCTGCAAACACATAATAGAGTTGGAGACATTGTGCATAGATGTTATTAAATATTATTTATACCACATACTGTCGGGGAGACACCAAATATTTGAACTGGTATTCTTGCTACTTAGCTTAGCACTATAGCTTCAGGGTCCCTGATTCTATCTTGAGCTCAGGTTACTGTGGAACTGTCCATGTTCTCAGTGTATGCTTCCTCCATGTCTCTCCCCATCTCCCTCATCACAGGCTGGCACAGGACATACTGTAGTCTGGCTATATTATAGGAAATACTCATAGGTATGAATGTGAACCGTATGTGCAGAGCAAGTTATTCATGTGCCCGAACTGGGCACTGGAAGTGATGTAATAGAATGAAACAATCACATGACTTTGCATCACATGACAGCCCTGAGCCCTGATAGCTTCTACTCCTGATGCAGATGTCACCATGGTACACAGGACGTGATCCCAAGACCACTGTTTTTTTGAGGACTGGGGATCAGTTCTTTCATCGTCCCCATGATTTTTTTTTTTGCACCAAATTCTTTGAAAATAGAAATGCAAATGTGTTATAACCTTAATTAAACATCTCATTACATCTTGTACTAGATAACTCAGTTGAGACTAGACCAGTGGAGGAACATACATAGCATATATTAGTAGCTCTAACAGCACATAAATAGTGTGGACATCAAGCCATGAAGCACATCTCATGCTGCTAAACACATCAATAGGCACAAAACTAGCATTGTTCCCACATCTGGATAAACTCTGTCACCTCGCCTGCTGTTTCTTCTGGTCCGGAGGAGGGAGAGGGACTCAATGGGCCAAGATGTAAAGAGAGAATAAAGATATGTAGAAAACAATGTTCTAAAACAGCTGTTAAATGTTTGCTACCTACGTAGCCTTGGAATCGTGCACAGAAGCAGCTAGAGAAGAAGCACTATGTAAGCCAGTTAACTCTCATTGAAGGCATTTTATGTAACTATAAACATTAGTCAGGTTTAATAGTTAGCTATTGAATTAATGTGTAAAGCATTGCCTGGATATGATTTTCCCCAATGCAGTTCTAGTGTATGGTAGCCAGTAGTCTGGATTGCTAAACAGTGTAGGATTGGATTGCTTCTGGTGTATGACCAAACGTCGCAGACACTTGTCCATTACAACCATGTTTGCTTGTTGATTGTGATGAGAGGAAAAAATTCTGAGCCATGATAATAACTTTGTCTTCTTCAAAAGGTGGAGGGCATTGATGCTGGTGTTAGCATGGAGGTTGACGCTTTAGAAGCAGTGCTGCATGAGGAAAGTCTACCAATGAGAATGTAAAATAGCGGTCAAACGGCATTGTGGGTAATGTACTGTAGGACACTAATAGTAAAAAGCAAAAGTAGACCAACACACTAATAGCTTAGCCATTCACGATCAAATATTAATGGAGTATGCAATCAATCATTTACTGTAGGCTAACTTTTTCCATAAAGTGAAGATTTTTATTTAGAGCATCTTCTAACAATATCATCAGAAACCTGATTGGACCCAGATAGTCTCTACACCAAGGTGAGTAAGGTATGCTGTAACTTAACACAATACAGGCTATACTGGTGGTAAAAAAAAAGGTACAAACCAAGAATACTGATGGTTGGTAAAATTCCTCATAGATTTTGGTTCATATTGACATCACAGCATCACACATTTTTACCAGATCCTCTGGCACCAACAACCATGCCATGTTCAAAATGTCTTTTCTTACCAACTCTAAAACATTTAGAAAACGTTTTTTTTTTAAAAAGAAGCTGCATCTTTAATGGGCACAAACAAGCTTACTCAAATTTAATACCTGTCCTTCAGTTGCATTCATTCGCACGCACATACTCTTTCCTTAACACTACTTCAAACCTGCAGTAAATCACACTGCAGGTATTAAATGGCACAACGTCCTATTATGTTACCGGAGAAGTTACGGGAAAGTTTAAATATGAGATGTTACATAACGTCAGCTAGCGTGGGACGTCGCAATCATGGTTCTATTGTCAATATCTCCGCTCATAAAAGCTACCTTTTTTTTTGCTGAATTAACATTAACTCTCATCATCCTCATGTATCCTTCACCTGTGCTGTAGAAATAAAATATGCCTTGGAAAAATACCTAGAAAAATATTCACCGTAAATCATTATCAGTTTTCAAAGTGTCTCACTGGCAATATAATCACAAGGGAAAACAGGTGAAGAAGTGATTATACAAATTTTTTTATTTATTTATTTATTTTATGTAGACAAAAATAAAAGGCAAGTGACCCTACGTTGACATGACATTGTCCTAATTCTTATGTGGTACACTTCCTCCCGCTATGTCTACTTCCCTTTGCTCTACAGGGTGGAAATCTGTCTTTTGTTGTAAATCAGAGCACACTGATGCATGATCAACATTCCCTACAGAGCTCTCAGCACTAGTGAAGGATTTCCCTGGCATCCAAAGCCATTGTTACAATAATAGAGTGTAGGGTGAAAGATGTGGGTGAACAGGGGAGCAAAAGAACTATCCTTGAAAATAAAAGCCTTGGGAGGAGGAGAAAAAAAACAGTACATCAATTATAATGAAAATGTGATTAAGGAATGGACAGAATTGAATGTGTGCAGTCATTCAAATTCTCGGAGCAGCCACGTCGAGCCATTTTTTGTTTTCTAATTGGGTCCTGTTTTGATGCCAAGATCTATTTATATGTTTGGCGCTACAAAGGAACCCCTAACTAGACTTATTCATATTTGGCGATTATGAGAGCTTAAAGAATCACAATATTAGCCAGTTAACTGATATTCAGCATAACAGCATTCCCTCTCATGTGATATCAATATGGCTATAATGCAGTCGTAGGCACGAGGGCGCAATACTGTTATTCAGCACAAACGCCGTTTATTATCAAAAGATTACGATATGGATGTTTATTTAACCATTTATTTTGCTCCGCCAAAACATGTCCTTCTGCAATTGGTTGAACTAGCGGTAAGTTGACAACCGACGGCTAGCGACATGTAATTAACATGACCGTTATGAAGCCAAAAGGTGAGGAGAATAAACCACTATATGCACTAGTGCAAGTGTACAATCCCGTGTTCCATACTTCAAGTAATGCCTATGTTCAGGGGTTAAAGAGAGGTTTGGTATTCAGCCTTATGTTAGAAGCTAGTTAGCTTTGTAGCTTGTGTTAACTGTGAGTAAAACAAAATGGACTGTTTAGAGGCAATCGGAACAACCTGGAAGCAATTACTAAGGAGATGTAATCTGTAATAATCAGGTTTTTTCTTGCTGGAACTGCTTCCGTGACTGATTTTGAATCTGGGTTTTGGCAGATAGCTGCTCTCTCCTCAGTACTGCAAATAATACAGACCTACTTTCACCCATGCTGGCGACCCACAGTCTTAAACTGTTTTGTTCTAGATCACCACTCCTGGAATATCTCTCGTCCGATCAGATTACTCAGTCAGAACTGCTGTATCACTTGAATTACGGTGAGATGTCATTAAACTGCCTTTGTTGTTGGTGGATTGGCTTCATAAGATCCCAAGCAACTTCTCAGGAACACCTGTACAAATGATCGTTGATGCAATTATCCAATCCGCCAAAAGCATTCAGGGAAAGCACTTTATTTAATGTCCATGACAAATATCAGCATGGGGAAAACATGTGATCTTAGTCATTTTGACTGCGGCATAGATGTTTGTACCAGATAGGCCTGCTATTTCCGAAAATGCTGATCTCCTGGGATTTTCATGCACAACGGCCTCTGGAGTTTATACAGATTAAACATGTCGGATTACATAACATATTGAACCTAGAGGGGGATGAGTTACAACAGTAAAGACCCCCTCAGGTTCCAACTCTGTTAGTTAAGAACAGAGAAGGCACCTTTGGGGAGAGGTATATAAAAGACTGGACTGGAAAAGGGTCCCTTTACCTTAGCGATCCCCATGAGCACAGGTCTGATTTCGTCAACAGGAGAGAGAGGGAGAGGGTTGGTGCGGCATCTCCGGAGATCGATATCAACATTGATATAAAAAAATAAAATAAAGTGCCCCTCCCTTTCACTTTTCCTTTTCCTTTTGTACAAACAGGTTATATAAAGCCTTGCAGAGAATGACAGACTGACTGAGAGGGCTGTGTTTTAAAAATAGGTCCTGATGAACAAGAACTATTGCAAACATTTATCTATTCAGTTAACTCAAGAGATTGATTAAAGAGCACATATGCTTCTGGTGATCTAGTGTGAAATCGTTTGTATATTTTTTTAAAATTACTTTTTATATTACTTTATATATTTTTTTAATTGTATGCAATAGTTCATGCGGTTTTGCACTTTGGCTTTCAATAAGGGGCGTTCACATCAAACCGGGATTTGTGTTGAAAGTAATGACATGAACATTCAGTGAGTGGAATGCCTGATTTTTGAAAACAGACGAATGACTCTCTCAGAGACTCATCTGTTTATGGGAACTGTACGCACAGTCATTCACTAAAAACCACCTGCACATTACAGGAACTCGGGTGGGAGTTATTGACAGACACAATAATGACAGTCCTGACCTTGCTCTAAACCATTTCCGCATGTGTGGGCCATTAGAACTAGAGTTCCAGTGTTTCGGAACATGAAGCAGGCAGTCTGATCACGGCTCTCACGTGTTGAGAAAACTTTCTACCTTGATGGTATCCAAGCACTAATGAAACCCTGGGATGAGTGCATTAGTGTTGATGGAGATTATTTTTACTCTTATTTTCTATGTTCTATTACTCTGCACAATCAAGAGTCCCGGTTTGACTTGAACGCCCCTCATAGTTTCTAGCAAATTCAAAATGAGGAGGAAAAAAATAAACTTGTCAAACAATAAGCTCTGTCATAAGAATTTGTATGCACATGCGAGATTCTGGAAAGTTCTGGAATTCTCTCAGGACTGTTTTTTTTTTTTCCTTCTGCAAATGGCATTGCTTTGTTTTAAATGAATTTTTCATGCACCCTGAAATGCAATAATGGAAATGATAATAATACTTGTGTCTGGGTGGTTGTAGTACTGTGGTGTTTTTAACTAAACTATCTACTCTTTGAGCCAGGTGAACTTTCCCCTTTCACATTCTCACCCACAGTGGCTGGAGCTACACCAGAATAGTTGTGAAACATGTTGGATGTCTGAGAAAATCTAAATAGCACTTTTTCATTTAGATTCTTAGAGGTGTTGGGGCGGTCACGACTTCTGAAGGAGCACAAAAGGCAGAGGTGTATTTGTTTGGCTGATGAGGTCAAATGTCACCACTCTTTGTCCAGTATTGCCGACTCCTTCTTTTATCCTGTACAAATGCAATATTAGTCAGCATGGCAGTGATTTATTTGGTGTGAAATCACACAACATTGTGTTCATGGACAGTGACAGGACGAACAACTGTGTTACTGATCAGAAGGCCAGTGGTTTGAGCCCCAGCTCTGCCAGGTTGCCACTGTTGGGCACTTAAGCAAGGCCCTTAACCCTGTCTGGTCCTGGGACGCTGTATAATATTTGACCCTGCACTCTGCACCCAGCCTGACTTGGATATGCACAGTGTTAAGACTTTCACTGCGCAATAACATATATGTGATCAATAAAGCCATAACTGAACTTGACCTCGATCTCTTTCTGCATGCATCCAGTCGAGAGGACAGGAAGGTCCTCTTTTGTATGCTCGTTTAACAAAACAAGACGAACCCACAGTGCACTGGAATTTCACGAGTGCATAACATATACGGTACAGTAATAAACCATGCTTTTTAGCACACGTTCCTATGCAGTATATGGTGAACTCCGTGACTTCACAGATACAAAAGTGTCCTTTAGAAAAAGACATTCGCAGGACAAAATCGACAGTGATTTCATTTCCAGAATCCAGTCAGACATCTCAGTAGTGCAATTAAGTTTAATGACTACCAGAAGAGGAAAAAGCTGCCAAGACGAAATAGAGCATGTGTAAGCCTATCTAGTTTTTTTAGTCCACTGTTCCTAGAGATCTAAAATCCGCAAAATTAACATTTAATAAACAAAATAAACATTCTGTATTATCTATCTGGGTCGAAATTCTGATATGAAGATGATATGGATCACTATGGTCTCAGCTAAAACATGTGTATAGAAGGTTTATTGTGAACCTTGGATGAAGGATATTTTAATAGATGTTAGCTAATTTCTATTTCTATTGGATTTCGGCAGAATAACAGAACACAAGTAAAAAATACACTTCAATAGTATTTGGATACCATAGCCATAGCTGTTATCTGCCTGCCTGTATTACGTCTGAAACATTGGCCTCTCAGGGACTCCTTTAATTGCCCAAACATATGGAAATGGCTTGGAGTGAGATCAGGGCTGTACGAGACATGTCGCAATAACTCAGGTAAGTTCCTGTAATGTGCAAGTGGTAACAAGTTATCAATGGTGATCATTAAAGGATGTACATCATCATCATCATCATCATCAGCAGCAGCAGCAGCAGCAGCAGCTTTATCCTGTTAACTGGCTAGCAGGGGGCCTGAAGCCTATCCCAGAAGACTGGCATGAGGCACGGTACACCCTGGATGGGGTGCCAATCCATCGCAGGGTACACACACATACACACACACTTACGCTCATTGACTTCTATGGGCAATTTAGGAATGCCAATTACCCTAATCGGCATGTTTTTGGACAGTAGGAGGAAACCAGAGTACCAGGAGGAGAACATGCAAACTCTGAGTCAGGAATTTAACCCAGATCCTGGATGCAAGACCACAGTGCTAACCACTAAACCACCAATGGCGCATATATAGCCTTCTTGTTCTCCATAAATGTTTGTACCATTCAAATGTTTTACTGGCTAAGTGTCTCATTGGCATACTGTGCTTGAAATTCTTTGTAAATGACAATCGGTTTTACACCTTCGTTCATAAGAGAAGTCCTGGTTTGACCTGAACACCCCTCATATAACCAGGGTGGCCTAAAATAAGGAAAATTAATCAATTAGGTTAATGCTTTTCAGGTTCGCCATGGCAACGTGTAGAGATCCCGAGATCAAAGCCCCCATGGTTTTATCTGTTGGAGCCCATGAAGGCCAAGGTGTACTATATAAATATTGTACAGCACATATAACAGTTAAAGGAACACATTCAAATTGCAATTGCATGTCTAACACCAGATATGTTAACATGAGCTCATTATGAGTGGGAGTGACGACACAAAGAAAAAAGGCGTGGAGTCTAATTTCCCCTATGTATATTGATTTATTGTACATCCTCCACCTTTACAAATGTTATTCTGCACTCTGAGCTAGTCCTTTTGAACTATATAGTAAACTAATGGCCTAATGATATAATTCTTTAGAAGCTCTGTAAATAAAACACAGTGGCCTATTTGAGTCCATCTGCAGCCAGAGACTCGTGTCCCCTCTTTCTTTCTTTATCCTCAGAACAGTAAAAGGCATGAACTCTTGTGCCACATCTAATTGCTGATAGAAGCTTTATGAACCCATGCTGAATGTTTCAAGTTACTCCTCAGCTCTAAATATAGCTAGAGTACAGACCACCCAGTTTGGAATGACAGACAAAAGGCTTTGGTGTACAGTACGTGTGTGAATGTGAGTGAGCAAAGTGTATAAGAGGGAGAGTGAGGGAAACAGGAGAAGAAAGGACAGAGAGTTCTGTGTGGATTTGCAAGCATGTATCACAATGCTTCCTTCAACTTCTCTATAACTGAAACCCCTAACATCCCTGCAGATACACACTCACACAGGTGACGGGTACACTGGTCTATGCCTGCCAAGAACAAATGATATTCCTGTAGCTCTCTCAGTTCTCTTACTGAAGATGTTTTTAGACAAGGGTTGCTTAAATCCAGACCTTGAGGGCCATTATGCAGCACAGGTTGTACTTCACCAACACTTAAAACACACCTACTAAATGCCTCAAATAATTGAATGAGCTGAGTTTTAGGAGAAATATCCTGTGCTGATCACCATCCCTAAAGCAAAGGATTTGAACAGCCCTGTTTTAGATACTGTGTTTATGTGTTTATCACCTTGCACCTCCTGGGTCTGGGTTCGATTCCCGAATTTGGCATTCCCAAATTGCCTGTAGAATGAGTGTTTGTGTGTTCTGTGATGGATTGGCACCGTGTCCAGGGTTTGCTCTGCAAATTACATGCTGCATTGCATGCTCTGCAAATATACCGTTTTATCCTGTATACAGTGTTGCAGGGGGTCTGGAGCCTATCCCAGGAGACTTAGGGCACGATCCTGGACGGGGTGCAAATTCATCGCAGGGCATTTTGGAAACGGCAATTAGCCTTATCTGCATGTCTTTGGACTGTGGGAGGAAACTGGAGTACCCGGAGGAAACCCACCAAGAACGGAGAGAACATTCCATGCACACAGACTTGAGGTGGTAATCAAGCCCGGAATCCAGAGGTGCAAGGTGACAGTTCTAAGGCTTAGGGGTTTAAATATTGTTTTTAAATAAGATTCCCTAAGTCCCTATGCTTGATGGGTTTCCTCTGGCTACTCTGGTTTCCTCCAACAATACAAAGACACATAGTCTATGTTGATTAGTGTTTGATTAGGGCTGTAAGTGTGAGTGTGATTATGCCATGTTCTCTGGGAGTCCACAGGCCCTCCATGAACCCACATACAGTATACAGTAGTATAGATAATGGATGGATGGATTGTATAATACGACCGTCCGATTATGTCTATACACCCTTTCAAATTATATAAGAAAAAATATTATTGCTCTTTAGTTAAATTAAAGAATATTATTCTTCAAGTACATCAGCATGTGCTTGCAGAACCATAGGCTGGCACATACAGTACAGTACTAACATTCTTCAAAGTGATCTAATTTGTTTCCACCTGGGATTTTGCATTGCCAGTAGTTTCTGTATGTAGCTGTCTCGTGAAATTTTGTAATCCTACGCCATCTTCCTATTGGTGCCTTTTAGATTTTTGACCCTGCCAGAATTTTGTCCGCATTGTTATTCGTCGCAATGACATTAATTTGCTAGTCATGTTGTGCTATGAGACTACATATCTTAACTCATAAACACAGTTTTATGATGCATCATTATAAAAGTAATGAATGAAAAGCTGGCTTTAAGCAAGAAGTTATGCTTGGGCTGTGCCATAAAATAAAATAAAATCACTTTTTTATAAGAATATCCTGCTAGATCATTTTTAAATTGGTCTTATCTAATAAAGTAAAATAAAGTACATTTTCCATGCTTGTATTTAACAGTGCAGGTATTTTAAAGCTCCATAAAGCAGTCATTTATTTGTATGTTTGAGAGAAACTCTGAAATAACACAAAGCCTGACAATTATAGTAATGACAGCCTCAATCATTAATCATTTTCCTTACTTTCTCTTACTTAAGAAAAAAACAAAAACAAACAGCCATTGTGTTTACTGACTTAAAGTAAGTGAAAGTTGGGGTATTTTCCTGCTCTTCCACGGCTTTGTGCCAGGTCTGCCTAGGTCCTCCGAATTTAAAAGAAAACCTATTGAAATCCGTTTCCTCTGGCAGGGAGAATGGAGATGGAAATAGCTCATTGTTTTAGCGGACACCCTGTAGGATATTGTCAGGTTCTGTCGAAGAGACTAAATCACTGCGTCGCATGCAACAAGCTCTGTGCTGCTTCCAAACATTGTATAACACGTTCAAGGAATGTCACACTGAATACGCTATGCAAAGTGGCCATCGGGTGTCCTCGCTTGAACCCTTTAGGCCCCTCAGTGCTAAAACAGGTGCATTGCTACTAAACAGCAAGTCCAAATGGACACTACATTCCTGGGCCAAGCAAAACAAGGCAGTTGAGGCATTCCCTGACAGAATAGATGTGCTGAGTAATGGCAGAAGATTTGTTTCTCCCCTGGTCTCAGGGACAGATGGAGATCCTGGACTGAGATTGATGTTATGTTCCTTGCACACACACACACACACACACACACACACACACACACACTCTCTCTCTCTCTCTCTCTCTCTCTCTCTCTCTCTCTCTAACATACACGTTCTCTTCTCCAAATCTTCTCATTTCCCTAAATGTGCCTCCTCTCACAGTGCCCCTGTGAGTTACTGATCATTTCCTCTGATCAGGTTGGAAGCCAAAGAACTGGAAAAAGAACATCAGCCAGTTAATGATGGGTTGTCATGGATTGCTTCAGCCCTGAATTATTATAGAACATAATTACAAGAAAATGGCATTTCTTTGGTAGAGGCCTCAATCCTTTGGCAAACAAAACAGTACAAATGACTGTTACATCATAAATTCCTTACAAGTGTTAAAGGACACTTACATAAGTAATTACGAAAACTATCTGAACCAAGCAATAATAAAGTCAACCAAAATCCTCCAGGGCTGCTCCAGCCACCCAGCCCCCCCCCCACTACCAATGAACAAAAAAATATATATAATTTTTTTGAAATAATTTACATATCAATACTGTAAAAACATTATAATTGCAGATGTATTCACCCCCTTGTAAGATCCCTAACATGATGCTATTAGAAGTCACCTGGTTAACTGAATAGTAGATTAATATGTCACGTGATCTTAATATGCAAATACTAAAAATACGTATTTGGTTTGAGAGCCTACGTACAGTAAACAAGAGTCTACAGTATGTAAACAAACAGTATCATACCAAGATGCTTTCAAAACTAGTGCTAGAAAACTGCACATAAGTGGACTTCAATCCATCCATCCATCCATCCATCCACCCACAATTACAATATGCGCAATTTGGAAAAACCATCAACCTACAGTACCATGCATGTATTTGGATCATAGGGAGGATTTGAATCCCCAACCTTGAAGAAGTGAGGTGATAGTTCAACTCAATTCATTTCATTGTGAGATGACCCAGACTCAACAGGAAAAATCCATTCTCATTTGAATGATAGCAGATCAGTAGATATCGCAGGGTTTGATTTGCTGTCATACTGTGTGCTATGATAGCGCTTACCACTATGCAGCTGGACTTCTCAAGGTGTTTCACAGAAATCATATATAGATTCATGGCATATGATCCCAAATAAGTCGACTTTTTATTTAGCAGTTGCAGCATTATAAAAGTTCAGTGGGGTGAACTCTTCTGCAGGACAATGTGCACACTTCTCTTCCCTAATGTAATAAACACTCACCCACACATTACTTGCAAGAGTGTTACACTTGGTGTGATTTCCTGGCCAAGACCATTTGCACTTCTCAGTGTAGTGTGAAGCCCTCAATGTCATATAATAAGCATGTCAGAGCAACGTGTGGATAAAAATGAAATATGTGTGGGTCTCTAGGTTACTCATCCATGAAGGAGAATACAAGTAAACAAAATCTGCCCTGCATACCAGAGTAATTACCAATTACCATGCATTCTAATTTGAGGCAATTTGGCATAATATGCATCAATTTCCTCAAATTGGGAACAAACAACCCGAAAGCAAACAAACGGAATGTTTGTATTTTGATGTCTGATCTGACAGAGAGAGAGACATTTCTGAACTTCTGGAAAAATATTTATGGATGAATTCAGTGAACTCCTGCAAGTCTGCAGACCCATCATTCACAATGATTTATTTTTATATAATAATAATAATAATTTTATTATTATTATTTCAACAGCTTCAGACCCTTTGGATTATAATTTTACATGGTTCTTTGTTACATAAATGTTTATAATACACTATGTGGACACAGTTCTTTCCCAAAGGATTTGATTTCACAACTGCCTGAAAAGCAGCTGAATGCTTTAACAACAAAGCCACAACTTTCCTTTGCTGCTGTGGTTAAGTGGATGAACATCACTCTGCTGCTATCTGCTGGGATCACACATGTAATACAGCTGCAAGTACAAACTAGTACATTTAATTAGTTAGCTGGTGCTATTAATGATTGATGAATGTAATAGTAAGTGATTCCTCTACACCAATTTAACCTGTATACAAGGTTACAGGGGGCCTCATTATCAAAGGGGACTTAAGGTACAAGGACCAGGTGCCAATCTATTACAGGGCACACATACAGTACAGACACTGATGCGCTCATTCAATGAGAACCCTCACAGGAACTGAGATGGGAATTGAACCTGGACCTTGGATGTGCAATGCGACAAAGCTACCCGCTACTTAGCTACTGTTCCATTAAAAGAAATATTCAGCATCGATTATTATTGACTGACCAATATGATTTGTTTTTTTCAGCCACATGAGCACTAGTAAGGTCAGGCAGGTTGAAGAGGTCTGTGGTGCACTCAGTGCTCCAGTTCATAGCAAAGGTAGTTAGTGCATGATTAGGTAGAAAAGCATGATTGTGAGCGGAGATATAGTCGTGCTGGGATAGGTTCGAGATTATTTGGAGTGAAAAGGGAAATTGCAATCCTGTACATTTGTGTGCATCCAACATTGTGACCACAGTCTGTGAAAGAACCGCATATACCGTGAGTGTCCATATACTGTACATTTGGGAATATAAGAGCATTAATATAAACATGTGACTTTGAATTTAAGCCACCGATTTCTCAGTACTGCAGTTGTACAGGACTGACCACTGACTCCTGACTGATCAAAACTTTTTATACAGTACTGTGCAAAAGTGGTAAGCTGCCCTTCATTTCTTTATATAAAAATTAACAAAAAAAATTATCAAAGAAATGGGAACAATTTTTTTCTGTGACGGACTGCAAAAGTTCCTAAAGATACAACCTAAGCAGCAACCTCATTTCCCCTCTCATCCGTTCCAATCGCTCAGCATCTGTCATCATCTGCACCTGTTTATAACTGGTTCATGCCTTAAGTTAGATATTTTTCATACTTTCATGATTCTTTGTGGCTTAAGAAACATTAAGAAAAAAAACAAAAACAAAAAAAACTTGTCTGAAACTGCCGAGGAGAATGGGTAAGGACTGCTGATTCGGCAGATTTTATGCTTTGAGAGAAAGAAGAAAATAACACCACTGCAGTACGTATTTGAATAAATAAGTAAAAAGTATTTTAATAAATATATTTTAATAAATATAAATAAATGTTACATTCTAATTATTTAGTCATTTTAATTGATACATTCTGTTCCTGTATAGCGTAACACAAACTTTTATTTTGAAATCCACACGCGCGCTTGATTTTCCCGGAAGTACGTCATCTCTGTATCTGGTTTACATCTTATTCATAGCCTGTTATTCCAGTCCAGGCTGTTCGTTTCGGAGAGCATCTTTATTCCCGCTAGGTTTACCTGCTTAACGAGTGAAGTAGCAGTTTATTTTGGAGAAATAAATGCTGTAACTACCCGCATTAGCGTTCAGTTTGGGAGTGTTCGCTGCTCGCTGTGTGTATTCAGGGTTTCAGTTGGAATAATAAAAGCTGCTTTATGTTCCTCAGCCATCAGCTGCAGTGTGAAGAGTAAGGCATCTCTGCACTTCTGTTCAACTCTAAGCATTTTGTTTGTATAAGAAAATGTTTTGCTTTTGCTTTACTCTTCTGATCCTGATGAAGATGGAATGCTGGTAGTTGATGGATTTTTCTCCCTGACTATAAGATGTGAGCTCTGGAGTCTGTGGCAGGTTTAGTTTACTTTGAAAAAACCACTCTCAGCAAACCAGCCAGTTAAACTAAGATAAAATGAGTAAAATATAGTTTTTTAATTCAGTAGTTAAGCATTTACATAATAGTTATAATTAGTTACTCAATAATTAGTTACTCAATAATTAGTTACTCATTCATTTACTGCAACTGATAATGATGATAAACAAAACCTGCAACCAGTGCATTTATTCCAATTTTATCTGATAAAAATCCTGGACAAATCTCTAAGATATATGATGATCAGATTTTTTTTTTTTGTGCTAAAAAAACAAACATGTATTTCAATAGAAGGTGATGGTCATGCAGAATTTAAGATTTGTTTTTAGACCCTATTGAATATTGTGCTGAATTTTTAGCACTGTGGCCTTTGAATCGATCCTGGGTTTGGTTTGGCCTCGGGCCAGTGTGGGTGAAATTAGCATGTTCTCCCCGTGCTTGGTGGGTTTCCTCCCACAGTCCTAAGACATGCAGATTAGGCTAATTGGTGTCACCAAATTGCACGTAGTTTGCTAACATGTATGTCCCGCGGAATTGATTGGCACCCCATCCTGTGTATACCCCACCTCGTCCCTCATGCCCTAAGTCTACTGGGATAGGCTGCAAGCCCCCACGCTGTCTGTATACAGGATAAAGCGGTATAGACGATGAGCGAGTGAGTCAAAATAATGTTTAAAAAGAGGGAGAGCCCAAGGTAAAATTAATTTTAACAAACTCACTTTTTTTCCTGTTCTGTAATTCCTGATAGAGTTGAATTGAATTATTATACAGTACTGTGCAAAAGTCTTAGGCACCTACTACAAAAAAAAAGAAGAAAAAAAAAGAAAGAAAAACAATCTTTGTGTTTCTTTTATGATTTCATTATCAGGTCAGTACAAAAACAAATAATCTGATTTCCAAATATTAGTAAGGAAAATATCTGTAGGCCAGAAAAGAAATCAGCATATTATGTAAAATACCACTTTTCAGACAAAAAAAAGAAAGAAGAAAGCCTTTGTGTTTTGCATGCATGGAAAAAATCATTAGGTGCGACAAAGTCCTCAGAAGCACTTAGGCTGGATCTGCAGGATGTTCAGTAAAACTAAGCAGCTAAAACTAAATTGTACCTGAGACTATATGTTAAGCAATGGTTCTCCACACCACTTGATTTCATTAATTACTTACTTAACTGCTTTTTATGGTATTATTTTTGTATGTAGAAACTTTTTTGTAGATATCCTTGATCTACAGGAGTTATTTGCGTTGTACATAATGTATGATAATGCAAAAAAAAAGGTGTAGCCCACTGACATCTTTATTTATGTATTTAGAGATAAGGCAATTTTTTTCCTTATTATTACTATTTAAGTAAACTTCACATTACAGTGATACTTGCACATACAGTACTGTACAAAAGTGCTGAGCCACACCTCATTTTTTCATATTTTACCTTCCAAAGTGCCAGACCTGCTTGTTTTTTATATGTTCTATTGAGGAATAGTTCATACATTCAGACTTCCTGAAGAACTTTATTTATAGCTTTTATATGATTAGTATACTGATAATGCTGAGTGCTGATTGGTTGGAACAGATGAGAGGAGAGATGAGGTTGCTGCTGAGGTTGTAACGGTACACAACCATTTTTTAAGTTTTATCTTTAGTCACTTTGCAGCCCGTCACAGTAAAATATTTGTTCACATTTCTTTAATATAATCTCTATCATTTAAAGTCATTTAATATGAAGAAATGAAGGGTGCTTCAAAACTTTTTCACAGTACTGTACATGATGTTAAACATATCCATTAGCTTTTAAACTGAAGGTTTATGGCTCATGTAGTATGGAAAAAACCCTACTTTGTGATAAATGAGTGAATGAATAAATACTTGAATAGGTTATGTAACATGAATGATAATTCATGTCTTGTCACTGACAGCCCTCCCAGTTGAACATGGTGTGTTTTCATGACGTGCATGTGTAACTCCTGAGCATGGAGATGATGCTCATCAGCAGTCATTACTTCAGGAAGAAAAAACCTAAAGCATTAATGGAGAAGTTGATGAGCCGGTGATGGACACGGAAAGACTGCAAGCATTTTTATGGTATCAGATGGCAAAGACTGAAATGAGGTGGAATACGTTACAGACATTCTGATGGACAGCCACTAGTGAATAAGTAAATAGGTGAGTTTAATTCTGTTATAATGATGATAAGCTTGAATTTCAGAATTCTGTATAACTGTACAGCAGGAAACAGTTGGAAAGAGCTTCAGAGCACAACTTGTATTCTTTTTCTGTATCATGATTTTTTGATGAACGCAAATAGCATCCGACACTTTTTATTTTTTGCTTGCTCAGCATTCCCTATGCCAAAATTGGACTTATAATGCAGCCATAGCACTCATAATTATTTCACTGTTGTAGCTAAAAGCACGGTAGAGTGTGTTTAGAATTATTTAAGTGTGTGCTCGTGTTTTATTGCAGTAGTGCCTCAGAGACAGGAGAACTCGGGTCTCATCTCATGGACCTGTGCAGCAGGAACTCGAACCGCACGGTGCCTCTGAACGATGGCGTGCCCAGACGAGCCGACGTGCCCCTGTGCTCCAGAACGAACGGGTGGAGCTGGCCTCCTCACCCCTTCCAGCTGCTGGCGTGGCTTCTATATCTTTATTTTGCAGTCATAGGCTTTGGAGTTTTCATCCCGCTGCTACCGTCACACTGGATCCCAGCTGGTTATATTGTATCCTTTGTGATGAATTTGGATAAATGGGGCACAACGTTTCCTTATAGGAAAATAAGTACATGTTTCGACACATGCATGAACCTCAGATTTATTGCAAAGTTTAACCCTCATAGCGCAAAATAAAGGTTGCCCAAAACCAGTAACCAAACAGCCCAAATAATAACAGTACTAGACTTCATACTGATGCTCAAGAACAATAATCAGCCAAAACATTACAACACAAAACATAATGCCCAGTATTGAGTGCCTCTGTGGATCGGACTGGTTCGTCTGGCGCTCGATTGGTCACTATAATTAGGCAGTTTTTTTTTTTTTTTTTTTATTACCAAGGTGATAAAAAAGTAGCTGAATGTCAGTACCTTAATAAGAAATATAAAGAAATGCAAAGAAATATAAAGAGAAACTTAGAAGATCTACAGGACCCTCGATGGGATATTCATCTCTGCTTTTGGCTACATAGTGCCAGTAATTTACCAGTTATTCATTATTTTTACTTTTATATTTGATTTACATTCTTCAACAGTTACTCGACTTTAACCCAGTGTTCAGTGTTCAGGCATCACGTTTGTTTGCCACCTGCTTGTGCACCTGACTGCTGTCTCCATCGACCCTGCGGACAACAACGTCCGAGCAAAGAGCTACAAGGGACCCCTGCCTGTGTTCGACCGCACGAAGCACGCACACGTCATCGAGAACTGCCACTGTTACCTCTGTGAGGTGGATGTGTACGTATGCACTGAGCGTAGCCGGAACATTTCTTGGCTACAGATTCTCTGAATGTTAGAAACAAAACAGCAGTATTCGTCATGCAGTCCGTTCAGCAAATAAAACCAGCTATAAAGTCATTAGATAAGAGTTTGCCTTTAAAAGGAATAGGAAAGATGCACAAGCGTACAGTGTTTGCTGTGAGCAGCCACCATCTCTTCACGTCTCTTATCTACTAAGAGCTTCCTCTCGAGTCTGTTTTATTATCAGGATTTACGCATTTTGTTTTGTTTTCTTGTTTTCAGAGGGCCGAAATCCAAACACTGCAGCGCCTGTAATAAGTGTGTGGCCAGTTTCGATCACCACTGCAGATGGCTCAACAACTGTGTGGGCAGCAGAAACTATTGGTAAGACCTTGTGAATAATGAATAGCCAATATGTTGTGATTGTTAACGCAGGACAGAACAGATGGCTTCCCACGATGCCTTGTTAGCTTGGCACTTTTCAGTTTTGCTACAGAGAGCACAGGACTGAGAATTACATTTCTCATAAGCAAAGCCAAAATGAGGATCTTATTAACATGGAGCACATTCACGGTAGCACACGATTTAAAAAAAAATAATTATGCATTAAATTAATCATCACTGAAATATTTATAAAGATTTATAACAGTATGTTGTTCTACGAAGACCTTCTACTAAGAAGTGTACACTTTTCTTCTTACCCCTCATTGCAGGGTTTTCCTGAACAGTGTCATATCCGCTCTCCTGGGCATATTTTTAATTGTCATCATCGCCACTTATGTTTTCATCGAGTTCTTTTTGGATCCATCGAAGCTTCGATCCGACAAACACTTCCAGCAAGGTAGGGTGCACTGATATGCATCAACATAGCGACAACAACAAAAACTCCCGGTGATGGTTCAGGCAATGCATTTCCAATTTTGTGAATATTTACTGTTCATGTCAAACCGGGACATTTGATGAAATTTCTCATGTAAAACCGTTCGACGATTACGGAAGACTTCAAGCACAGCGCGGTTATGAAACCCGGCCGCAGTGAAACATTTGAATGGTGCAAACATTTTAAAGATGGCCGAACACCCTTTAATGCTCGGAGGGCAATCTCATTAAGTGTGTTCTGTTATTCTGCACAGTCAAAAGTCCCAGTTTCACTTGAACACAATTGTACCTTGGTTTTCAAATCACGAATGACATTATCGCTTAGCTGAATTCCATTTTAAGTAAATTTGTTCATCTGACTTTTTAAACCTGTAAAAATTCCATAACACTGAAGTGGTGAATATAGTTTCAATATTTTGCTTCATACTGCTAAATCAACTATAAAATAGTTAATAGATAAATAGTTCTGCGTGTTTGTATGTATTTATTCATTCTTTTAGTTGCAGCTGGTTCTGGTTTGATTAAAAGACTGAGACTGTGCTTGTGCAGATGTGGAAAAAACATCACAGTAACAATACATGCTGAATAATCCTATTATTTGACGAAGCAATTATTTGTTTATCCTCCCTGGATTTCTTCTAATCTGACCTTTATAACAGTTTAAATTGAATAAAAGGTATAATGTAGTGTGGAGCTGACTGGTAAACACTAAAATCAGATAATACATGTTTATCTGACTCGTATTCCTCTTTGTGTTTTTATTTGCCTCCCACCTTTATGCCTCCTACCTTCAGTGAAGAACGAGTCTGTGGTGTGGTTTGTGTTCTTGCCGGTGGCTCCAGTATCTACAGCAGGTCCAGCCATCCCTGCACTGGCAGGAGTAACCATCACCATGGGGCTTCTTTCCTCGTTGCTGCTCGGCCATTTGCTCTGTTTCCACATCTACCTCAGTGAGTGCGCTACACGCGTTATCATATAGACTTACCCCCCTGTTTCAGTGATTCTACATCTGTTATAAAAATAATCAGCATCTGACCAGTCGTGACACCCAGGACAGGGTGCCAAGCCATCGCAGGGCACACACTCACACGCTCATTAACACACTGTGGGCAATTTTGAAACCTAGCCATTTAGCCTTAACCTGTATGTCTTTGGACTGTGGGAGGAAACCAGACAACCCGGAGGAAACCCACCAAGCACAAACTCCATGCACACGGACCCGTGGCGGGAATCGTACCTGGACCCTGGAAGTGCAAGGCGACAGTGTTAACCGCTACGCCACAATGCCGCCGCAGTGTAAACAATAGTGATATTATATTTGTAAGCTAATTGCTAATTAGAACATGGAGAGGCAACGGCTACTGTATGTTAAAAACAAACAAGCAAACAAATATCTCAAAATGTTATGTATGTTCAGCTGGAAAACAAGCCATAGTTCAGTCACGATCGCTCACTTTATCTAAGCACCACACAGGGCATATTGTTGTTTATACCTGATGATTCACCCGGTTTATATTTAGACAGCATTTTCAAGGCTGTGTGTTGTTTAATTGCTCATTGTGATGCACAATACAGTCCAGAAGCACACTGACGAAATCAAAATGCTTCTCTTTAAATCTAAATAATTTTAAATTGTAATTAGTAATGAGTGATTATTAATGACTAGAGTCCTCCATTAAGTCAGTTGTAATTATTGAGTCCTGATTAACAGTAAAATAACAAAACAACAAACCGTGATTTAATAATCAAGTAAAATTAGACTTCTGGAGGAACTCTCGAGTTCTGCTGAGTGATGTTTGCAGTGCACATAGCTGCTGTTTGTGATTTCAGTGTTTATCACTATGTGTGTGTGAGCGAGAGAGAGAGATTTTAAGATTGTGACATTGTTGACTGTAGGCACCATCGGTATTTACAAATATTTTCATTTTAATTAAAAAATGAGGAAAGAACGTGTTCAGAAAGAAAACTCTTGGTTCAAAAATGTAAAGAAAGCAATTATTTAAAAAAAAAGATTGTGATGTATTTATAGATATTATGTAACGTTTAAAAAGCATTAATACTGGAAAAGCTGTAAAATATAGTATAAGTATATTTAACATTTTAATATAATTTTAGATCAAAATCAAATATCGATACAGTACTGTGCAAAGGTATCCCACCACCCCTCATTTATTCATATTAATTTCAATGAAATAAATTACAACAAATGATTTCCGGCCACAGGCTGCAAAATGCCTAAATATAAAATTTTAATAATTGTTAACCTCAGCAGCAACCTCATTTGCTCTCTCGTCTGTTCCAATAACTCAGCATTCAGTATCAGTGGTACGTGTACTAATCACCTGATCTGTCATCATCTACACGTGTTCATGTCTCAAGTTAGACCTAAGTGAATTTAAATCAAGTTATTCTTCCTAAAGTTAATGTTATTATTCATTTTATTTTAGATGTCTTAAGTTAATCCTCTACAACTGGTCAGGTATAGAGACTGGAGTTAAAATAAGAGCCAAAAAAGTTCTTTAGGAAACTTGGGGAATTATTGCTCAAGACTACATATAACATTTAAATGGAAACAAAATATGAATAAATAAGGAGGAGGCAAGATTTTTGCGCAGAACTTCCTATTAAAACCATCATTCCATAAAAGTGTATTACGATTGCACAAGGTGGGCGGAAAAAAATAATTGCCAAGGTTAAATACCTTTTTATACTTGTATTTAATGTCTAGAAATGTATTATTATTTTAAAAAGAAAGTACTACTGTGTAAAATAACTGGAAACAGAAAAATTTTTACTATAATATCCTCAGGGCAGGCAGTCCGGTGGCATAGCGGTTAGCACTGTGGCCTCGCACCTCCAGGGTCGAGATTCCTACCTCGGGTCTGTTTGCATGTTCTCCTCGTGCTTGGTGGGTTTCCTCTGGGTACTGCTGGTTTCTTCTGACAATCCAAAAGACATGCAGATTAGGTTAATTGGTGTTCCCAAATGGCTTGTAGTGTGCACGCATGTGGTGCACACAGCAGTGCATTAACTGTCCAGATGTTTCCCAGCCCACTGTGCAAATTCATAATTTATCACTAATCGCTTTGTGTTGGCACGATATTTATCTCTTTTCATCTCTTATTTCTCAGTGTGGAACAGGCTGAGTACCTATGAGTACATCGTTCGACAGAGACATCGACCGGACGCAAGAGACACTAACAAAGGCCCCTCAGGGAATGAACCTGGAGTTCCCAAGATGAACGTCATTAAGGTGAACAAAACAAACAAACACACAGGTTTTGAATGACCTACAAGTACGATGCCTACTGTATATGTTCAAGGCCTGTTTACACGCAGAGGTCCAAATTACTGTAAACCTTCCCTGGTTGTGTTCTCAGGCTCGTGAGTCACGTCAGGTTTATGGGATCCTAACAGGCTGTTTTTATGAGTTTAGTCACTTAAGTCATTAATCTTAATCAGGCTCATTTATAAACATTTTATCTCCTAGCCAGTGAAAGATGCTAGTTATTAGGTTACAAAAATATAAAAAAAATATTGCAAGCTGGGTAAACATATGACACCGTTCCACATGGATGCAGTTTGCTCTATGGCAACCAGGTTATTTTGAATTGTCAAGGCTGATCATTCCAACCAGTTTTGGCAGAAATGTCTCTGCCAGGCATCAGGGAAAATCTCAGTCGGATGCCATGATGATGTCTTGCAGATCCATGGGAAACGTTCATCTGCAGTGTTGGGTCGCTTCCTGTTTTAAAGGGCAGCTGTGTGTGTAAAGGATGGTGTGACTACAAGAGCCTACAAAAGAGCTGTGATGGAGAAACATCTATGATGGAAGTCATATTTACTCACTTGCATTTAAAGCACATTTTTACGACTTTGAGACTCAAAGATTTTTTTAAATCCACTTTCACCATTGTGGTCGAGTCTGTGCTTCTTATAAAGTTGCTTGGACAATGGTGTGATAGAGCATGTGGACACCCACCCTACCACGTCCATATGATTCTATGGTGCTATGCAAATGCATCCTTTCGACATCGTGACTTACACATGGTCTTCAGTGTTAATGTGGATGTAGAATTAGACACCAAGATGGTGAAGTTGTGCCTTTCACAACAGAGTAGTGACCTGCATTCCTGCACATTTTGATCCCTGTATCTATTTGAAGATTAATCTCTTTGTTTTGATTGCTGTGTGCGTTTATAAATGAAAAGAGGGAAGAGGAAGATGGAAAAGCTCATTCAGTTACAGGTTGTCACCTCAAGGGGGCACTGTAACTTCAGTAGAACAAAAGCATACACAAGTTGAGAGGAATAAAGTGGAAATTCTGTCTGTTAATGACTATCTCAACATTTTGGATGACAATCAAGATAATAAGAATGATTTATTTTCTGCAGTGAAATTGCTGTACAAAAATCCATATTGAGTATGATGTCCTTCAGTCTTCAAAACCTGCTGGATCTGGCTGGGCATAAAGTCAGAAAGACATCTGCAGTACTCTGGTACTCGCTCAATCCATGCCTGCTTGATTGCTTCCTGAAGATGATGAGAAGACGGTTTCATGACTGCTACTGCCATCTTCACCAATGTTCAACAGTTTCCTACTGGGTTTAGGTCTGGAAGTGACTCAGGCCATGGCTCCATAAACTGAATGCTATTGTCACGTAGCCAGTTTTCAGTTAATAGCACAACTCTTCAGCCAAATAAACTTGAACTAATTAGTGAGATCATCTGTTTTGTTCTCATGGAGAGCTATAATACATGGCATATGCTGTCTTAAAGCTTTTGGACACCACTGTAGAAGAAACTCATAGTACACTCATTTGTAATTCGCTGATCTCAGCAGCTGCTGCTTTTGACTTTTGGAACCTGGAAATCCATGGTTAAAATGTGTTTAAAAACCTTCGATACTGAAATGTCTTAGTCCATAGACTGTATCTGGTTCGAAAAAGCTCTTTGTGTCACTGTTTTAAAAGCATTAAATAGAAGTGGATGTGCAGGTGCATGAAAACCCATTTACTAATAAGCTGAATTGAAAGAGCTGTAATCATATTTAGTTTCAGGCCTACACCTATGTCCTGGAGGTAAAGGTAGGCCTTAACCAAAACAATGCTGATGGTGAAGCAATAGCAAACTCTACCATATTGTACTATAGTGGGCTGGAACGAGCTTGAAGATTTAATGCTGTAGATTTAAGTGATTGTGCATGGTGCAGTACACGTTTTTTGAAATGTCGTCTGCTTTTTCCACCTCATCACCTGCCTTCCTGTAATCCAAGACCCCCACCAAGAAGTGCTCACTGAAGATGATTTCCTAATACATTTCCTGTGAAATCAGTTAAATCTCTGTTTTTTTTTGTTTTTTTTTCCTTTAGGATGTGAGCTACTCAGGAACTCTAGGCTACACCAATCCTGACATGGAGATGGAGGAACCGGTCACGAGGAGCTCACGTGGAAACCCAGAGTAAGATGACATAAGACAATATTGCTTATATGTACAGCTACATGACGGTTAAAATTCTTCTTGAAATGACTTCAGTCGTTGATCAAGTCTAATCCTTGATTAGTTTTAGAAAGTATTTGAATTCAGTACTCGTTGATCGTGTTGTACTTGCAGGATTAACAGTCGTATACAGTATTATTATACAGTTTCATCCAGTACTATGCAAAAGTTTTAGACATCCTGTTGTTTTAGTACAAACGTTTCAAAGGATTTTTCTTTCTTTTTTATTCTATGACTTTATTATTAAGTGAGTTCAAACAAAAAATATCAGTAGTTCAACACTTAAAGTAAAAAATAAATAAATGTAGAATAGAAAGCAACGCAGTGTATAAGTGACCACTTTCCAGACAAAAAAAAAAAAAAAAAGTTTTGCATGCAAAAAAGAAGCAGGTGCATCTATCAAATTCCTCAGAAGAACTGTGGGTGGTTCTGCAGGATGCTCAGTAAAACCTACTAGCTATTTTCCTTACAAAACTGAACACATTGTTCCTGAGAATAAAGGGTTCTCAGTGCGTTGAATGAACATTGAATACTGACTTTGTTTCTTTAGTTAGAGTTTCCTAGGCTTCATAGTTTGGTCTTTTTTAAAATATTATTATTATTTATTTATTTAGTTTAAAGACATCTATGCCCTACAGGATTTATTTTCATCTTCCTTACTTTTTGCACATTACTATATCCACCAACAGTTTCTAAGGAATATGTTTGTCTTTAAATGTCTGAAAGTTTTTACATATTTTTGCAAAAAAAAAAAAAAAGATTGAGCAAGACCTACAATATGTGCGCCATGGGTGCCATAACATTTTCACAGGGCGCCACTGCTCAGACTTTGATTCTGTATTTATGCTGTATATCTGTTGAATTTACCCTAGTTGGCTCAAATCAATCATCGAGTCTGTTGAAAGAGTGATCGTCAGGTGGCTTACTGGCGTGTTTATTTTTACAATTCCACATAAATCTATATTACTTCATGTGAGGACGTTACAGTGAAATGTTATTTTATTGTATCGAGCAAGTCAGTACAAGATCAGTGAGATTCGCTAGAAAGAAAATAAAATGCAGTTTATTAGACAGAGAACTTAACTTGTGGTTATGTGCCAGGAACTAAATTGTGATGGTGACTGGCTTTTTTTCTTTTTTGTTTGTTTTTCAGTGACAGTTCTGCTTTTTGCCAACATAGGGCAAAAAAACAAACAAAAAAAAAAAACAAGTGATGTGGCGTCTGTGTTTTTAATCCGTATCACATCCAAGGCTTGTTTAGCATCTGTTTATTTTATATAGTTCCGTGAGAGGTTTTGAAAGTGTGACAGATCTCAATCTTTGGTTCAGTGGTCACATTTCGAAGCTGGCGTGCTCACGACTCGTAAGAATGAAACTGAATGTAATTTCGCAATAGCAGGCAGTTGTTGTGTTGCCATGGTGAGCATTTAAAACAACCCAAACAAAGCGTGAATCCGGTTTGCTTTCCCATGACTTGGATGACACTTTGCACATTGAAATAGTGAAGGAGAAGACGAAGAAGACGACATAAGGAGCAATTTCCCTGACATTTCAACTGTTACATGGATTAAATGTAAAAGGTCAAAACAGTCAGGCAGCACTAATGAATTGAACACTGTTAGCCTGCTCCTTCAGTTTAAATTCCACCTAAGGATTTGTAATAATTTATCCTTGTTGCAAGTATCCTTGTTTTTACCAGGAATCATTTCGAAACATCTTGGTGATCTCATTTTAACCGGTAAATCAAGAGCTAGTGAGAGAGTCAGCTTTATCACCTGATGGGAATCACTAATAAGATTAGATCACTTGGCAACCTCAGCGGACATGCTGTGTGTATTTATATGCACAAATAGAGGTGTGTGTATGTGTGTTTGACCTATCGCTACCCCCTAAATGTTGTCATTCACAGTGGAATGTTTTAACCAGGAGCTCAAATTGTCAACACTGTTTGCCATCTATTTGTGATGGATAGCTGTAAAGATTGATGAAGAATTAAAATCATTTTGTTTGTCATTTCCAATCATATTTTACTCAGTCATGGTCACCTCACAAAGGCCTGTAACAAAACTGAATATGCTGGTTTATTTTATGCGGTTGTGTGCTGTACTAATCCGATGCCGTGTCTTCTTACAAAAGGTTGTACGTTAACGGCAGGATCAGACGCTCGCGAGAAAGAATGGCTGATGAGGACCTCCTCCCTACTGTGTCCACGGAGCAGAAACCAGCGCCTCGTCCGTCCAAGAACACTCAGGTTTGACTCAGAATATACCAGGGTCACGTGGACTACTCGTTGGGGAACCGAGACGGAGCACGTTGTCGCACATGTGGTGTGGCTATTTGGAGATGATGCTGATTCTCAGGGGTTTCCAAACACACCAGGGCTTTTCATAACAAGTGTTTCTCTTCAGATACGAGCCAAATCTTGCCAAAGTTGTGCAAGGAAAAATTATATAATGCTTTTAAAAGTCTCGTGTTTTACTATTTCTTTTAAAAGTTAACACAGGTCTCAGAGCTCCCACAAAGTGTGTGTGTGTGTGTGTGTGTGTGTGTGTGTGTGTGTGTATGTATATTTGTGTGTTCTTCAAAGAAGAATTGGCACCCTGTCCAGGGTGTCCTCCCACCCACGTGCGCTCCTGGAATAGGCTCCAGGTCCACACGGCCCTGTCCAGTTTAAGCAGTATAGAATATGAATGAACGAGCTCCGGCCAAAACAAAGAAGAATAACAAGCAGGATTGTTTATTTCTGCATGCACCCAGTCCCAAGATACCGATTTGATACAAGCATACAAGTCCATGCACAGCACCACTTCGCTCAGTTCCGAAGATACGGCTAACAGTGGAATTTAATCTTATTCCACGCGCGCCCGGTGGAGGGTCTACCCATATATTGAGTTGGATTGTTTATCGAACAGGAAAATAACTAGACTATACCTGGGTGCATGTGTTTAAGTTTAAGCCACTGCTCTGTCTTGTTCTGTCTTTCTTTAGAAGAAAAAGAAGAAAGTGCATAAAATACCAGCAGAAGTGAACAATGACCGAGTCACAGAGATGAGCAGAGGCAGACCCATGGCACATCATTCAGCTGAGCAAGGTAACACACAAACACTAAGACACAATCACCAAGTGGGAACAGCACAGGGATTAAAACCTGGTGTGATTCTCCAAGGTTTATCACTTATAAAATGAAATAGTAGCATTTGGGGGTGTTTTCATGTTAGCCATGGTTGATTTGTATTGTACGCAGGAACGACAGAGTCCCCATTCCTCATACTGTTTTTGTTCTCCGTACTCTGGTACACTCCTGTATTCACAGCAGGTGCCAGTTTGCACCTACTTGCTTTGTGAGCCGCCATTAAACACAAGACAAGACGGGAAATATATATATATATATATATATATATATATTTTTTTTTTTTTTTTGGGGAAAAAAAACGTCAAAAGCGACACTTTTGAGTGCCTTCCTACTTAATCAGCTATGACCTTGTGGGTCACCGGACGAGATCGATTCTGTTGATCTTCTCCGAAATGAGTACATCGATGACGTCGCGGCTAGATAGCGATCTGCTTCCGTGCTCAGGTGAACGATTGTGTTCTCACTGATGAAAATGAACCGGACTTGGGACGGCGGCTGCAAATTAGCCTTGTGCCATATGCCCCATGTATGCGGCAGCGGTCGTTTGTGCGCAGCAATGCTCAGTGTGCGGTCCCTAATCAAATAAACAAAAAACAAACAAGTGTTCTTGGAGCCCTAATGTGAAAACGACCCTGATGCTTACACTTCTCTAAGCAAACATTGCTCCGTTGTATAAACAAGTTCAGAAATATACTCACATCCTTAGAAACTAACGCTGCGTGTCCGTTGCATGCCCGCAAGATGCAATATGCATGTAAATGGTATGGGCACTGTAGTCAGCAGGCATGTCGTAAACAGCAGAAAGTTTTGATGAGAGGTTCTGCACAATTTCCTTCACCTGTACAGTGTATCTTTACCACTGCATGCTGACAAGTTTGCATGTCAAAACACTCGGCAGGAGAGAAATACCGTCTTAAATGTCAGCTTGGCTCCTGCTCTGGGTTGATTTCCGCATATTGTGTGTGTGTCCATGTAATGGATTGGCACCCTGTCCAGGCTACACCCCACCTTGTGCCCTGAAGCCTATTCCAGGAGACTTGGGTCACCGCGACCCTGTATACAGGATGACCTGAGAGATGACGTTAATTCTCCGGTGTGCCCCCTACTGTAATTTTCCGGTTAAGGACAGTTTGTGAACAAATTCGTTCATGGCGTTGCTGGTTAACGATGTGAACGCATGGTTTAACAGCAAGTACATCTCCACCCTAAAATGACAACGTAAGCTCTGTGTCAATTTTGCGATCTCTAACTGACCTTCCATGCGTTTCTGCCACACTGTAAAATGTGACAGTTTTGCATCAGAGTGGGTCCTTTTTATTATTATTTCTTTTCATAAACACCAATCCATATTTTTTGTTTCTATTTTAGTTCATGGTTATTCTATTTACAGAAGGAAAAAAAACATACATATGGGACTTTTGTGATAGTTTGTGCTTCTCCTTTCATGGACTTTTCGTTTGTATCTCATACTAATTGTTATTGCATTACAATTTCAATTATGCAAAGTGGAAAGGAAATGTTGATGTTACTTATAGTTTTGTTGGCTATACACTTAGCTCCATACTAGCTAAATAGTTTGTCATTATTTTAATTCTTTTATAATTAAGGTTCTTTGTAACTGTGCTTGTAACACTTTAAAGGTAAAAAAAAATATATATATAGTTTTTTCTCCTTACATCAAAATTTGTAGTTACGTATGGAGTTGTATTAGGAAAGATGTTTTATAATTATCCAAGTACCTAGAGACATTTTCTCTAAAATGTCTTTAGATCAAAAAACGGTGTGTGGGGTAATTTTCCCATTCGGTGGGATGTTTGCATTGTGATAGTCGCAGCGTTGATTGTGAATCATATGCATTCCTCCCCAAACATGTTTTCTTTTTCTGTGCACAAGCAGTGTGTGTTATTCTCAGTCCTAGTGTTCTGTGGTGTTCATCTCTATTACTAATTACAATCTGTTTTGCCATATTATAAATATCTCACTTGATTTTAGTAAATAGTACTGAGTCTATTTAGTGCTGTGTTTTGCATTTGTTGTGCGAGTAGGCCATACTTTTGTCCGTTTTGACTTTGTGCATCCCGATCCCTAGAGTCCTCCGTAGCCGCTGCCACTTTGTCCTCATCCCTAAGCCAACGACTCCCTTTCCCAGCATTCCCAGTGCGGATGACTCTTCCCCCTCTGGCCCCTGTGCAGGCTGCCGGTCCCCCGGCTGAGTACCACTCTGATTCTGCAGAGTCTTTGGAGGAGATCCCTGTAGCTCTGGCACGTCTGGGCACCGCCACGCCGGCACGCGGGCCCATCACTACGGTCAGCCAGTCCTCCACTACGCAGCGTGTTTTGCTCCAGCCATTACCATCTCCTCAGCCCAGGACCAAAAAGAAGGCTGTGACTCGCAAAGCTGCGGAAGAGAGATTCGAAATGGCATCCCATAATCCTTTCGTGTCCGTCATTAGAAGAAGCGAAGAGACTACTTTAACTCTTGACGGCGCCAGAGCAGAGGATGGACTCGGTTATGTGGGAAAACGCAAGCACTCAAGCAAGAAGAGAGGCACAGAGGAGGCAAGACTCCACACACTACTCGCGTAGGAGTACAACAATGCTCGCTAAACTTCCCAGAGATAAGCTGCATCAGAAAATTACAAATCCACTGGCACTACAATCACAGTAGCAAAAAAAAAGAAAAGAAAGAAAGAAACTCAGTTCACCTATGCAACCGACACTGAGTCTAGGCTTTTGAACTGATGGATCTTTTCAGATATCTGCCGTTTCATTTATTTCAATGCATTTTGCTAATCACTTCTTTCGTAGCATTGCACAATTGTATTTGTACTTTTTTATCATTACACAACTATTAATTCATATTGAATGCCAAAGCTCATGTATTGTGTACAGTCTATAGCAGATTGAACTATCTGTTGACTGTTGCTATAAATATTTTTTTTATTATTCTTTTCATATTTCTTGTATGTTTAGTTATAATTCTGTAATTTAATCTTGGTTGTTTTTACAGTGGCACATTTCCTCACTTATGATCTACTTAATGTTCAATGTTTACTGTTTCTTATACTTGCTGAAATCTCACCCGCTCCTTTGAGCCGTGAGTCCTGAACGTCCCAAATGGAACACTAAGCCCAACGGTTCTCCTTACGGCCACACAGATGACTAATTTGAGTTAGTGTTGAGTAGGCCTGTGGTGTGTGTGCGATCCAGGCACAATGTCAGTATTTGTAGAGATCCTAAAAACTGCATTACGTTCCTGTTCTGACTCAGCGTTCAGCGATACCACACGAGGGTCACAAGACTCAACAGTTATTATTCACTCAGGCGTTTGTGCTGAAACCTTTCATGTTAACTAAGATCAGACTTAAGTTTTAAAATCATGTGCGCACTTAACTAAGGAATCGTTTTCTTTGGGTATTTGTTGCATGAAGCTGTTATTCGAGATCTGTTCGACAAGTCTATTAACTAATAAAAGTAACGACGGTTTCTGCTTCTTTTGAACAATCCCACCTGCACCCGCGTAATGCTTAATCAATCCCACCATTTCGCACTTTTATTATTCCTGTTTGCACCTGGCTGTAATATTTTCTAATAAAACGAGCTAGTTGTGTTTGTTAAGCTGTAAACATATTAGTGATTAAACCACTGTGCCACATAGTGAGGTTTTTACTGATGAATGAATAAATAAATCGACACAGTGAACACCTAGAACAGTGGACGAAGCTACCATCGTTTAAGATTTTGGTCTTTATGTATATATATTTTTTTTATGTGTGGGAGGATCGTTAACTGGCAAGTGTGGCATTTGGGATGAGGACTAACGATGGCTATGTTCATATCAAAGTCTCATTGTTCACTTTTGATCGTATCGAATTTGCATGTTATGACTGTTCACACTCATAATTATAATTGATTTTTTTTAATGAGGACAAATCTGTCCACTGAAACTGCACGCATTGCACATCAATGCGTCTTGAATTCTAATGTACAGTACCAGTCAAAGGTTTTCGACACAAATTTGGATTTAGTTTCTACATTCTAGAACAATACTGGATGTTCTCAGAACTATTAAATAACACATATAGGATTATGTAATTAAGTAACAGCAATGGTCAGTTGTTCTGGAAGAGTTCTTGCAAGAACAATATTGTTAAAGCCATCAAGCACCATGATGAAATGAGCTTGCAGTATTCCAGGACCCATGAAGAGCATTCCAGGCAAACGAGACCAAACCTTACCTCTGCTGTAGTTCATTCAGAGTTACCGGCCTCAGAAATCACTAATTAACAAATAGCAGCTGACTATCAACTGTACAAAAGAGATTATTGCATATTTTAAATGCCTTTAGTATTGTTTTATAATGTAGAAAGAAATAAAAATTAGGAAGCTGGAATTAGAAGGTGTGTCCAAACTTTTGACTGGTAGTGTAAATTTGATTTAGGACCAAATGACTCAGATCCGATCTGAAAAACATCAGATGTATTCATTCAGACAGCTAAAAAAAAAAAATCTGATCTGTTTCAGATTAGGGTAAAAATATTGAATTTGAGTCGCTTCAGGCTCATAGTGTAAATGTACCCTTATTTCTTCTTATGACTTTTCTTGTATGGCAGTATTTTCTATTGTAAGCTTCACAGTCACTATATATTTTCTATGGATTAATATTAAGGGAAAAATATTTTTTTGTTGTTGTTTTATGTCATATGTCTTGACAATACTAATGGATAGATCAAACCAGTTTTGAGATAATTTTTGATAATCACAAAAGGCATCTCGTTTTTGGACTGACCGTAAAAAAAAGATATTTTCCTGCATTATCCGGTGATGTGGAGAGAGTAAAAGCGAACCCCCAGTCTACTCGCAGTTCAGATGGAGCTGCCCTGATTTACATGCAAATACACAGACATGCAAGAAGTAAAAAGACGCCCATATTTTTTTTACGATGAAATGTACAGTATGTAATAAATTTGTAATTTCTGAGTATGTAAGGTTTACTCGCCCAGGTTGTTTAAACAGCATGAAGACAACTTTCAGAAGGCCTGACCTTAAAAACACTTGAAGGTCATTTCATTTCTCATTTACTCACAATTTACTATAATTCAGTTAACAGTCAAAAGGGGATTTCAATAGTCTAGTTGTTTGAGTAAACAATTAGTAGCCGTAGTAACTGCAACAAATTTTTTCACATTGGGGACAGTAAACATTCCATAAACGAACATCGGTTTGAGTAAGCCAATTAATCGTTTTGTTTCCTGGAAAAAAATCAATCCCACCACCATTCATTATTACTTCACCCAGAGTACATTACACTTACTTGCATAAGACTGTGACTAAATATATTAAAATGTTACAAACATGACGCAGCTTGTATGTCAACTAGTATTTACCATTGTACACAAACTCCTTATGACCTTATGATTTTACATATCACTCTCTTCATGTTAAGATTTCCCTTCATTGGTGGTTAACTAAAACTAAAGTACACCCACATCATGGAGCAGCATTTTTTCTAGGAAAATTATATAAAAGGACACTTTAGCATACAGTACAGCATTTGGTATTTTATACAACTGTATTGTGAGCGTTATCGAACATGCATGCATGTTCGTCAAACTTTATGCGCGTTTTTGTTACACAGCAGTTGGCAGGTTTGTAAAAAAAATAAAGTAAAATAACAAACATGCAATATAGCGTGCTTAATGAACGTCAGTGACCATTTTTCATAATTTACTGCATGAAATGCACAGGAAATCAACCGATTGTATCGATTATAATACGATTAAGAGTGCATATTTACTACTTGCATGTCTGTGTATATTAAACATGCTCGATATTGACGGATCAACATCTCGTCCTCTGTTGTTGGAGGATATACTGAATATCTTGCGGAAAAGCACAGAATATGGACTGGTATCAAAGTGTGTGGTGAAAAATGTAATGCATGGGGTTTTATTCCTGAAGGAGGATCAAGTGCAAACTGCTGTGAAATCTCTTGTATCTGGGTTCTTTAACATTTTTAATCATCTGTTACTTTTGCCCAGGCATAAAAGATTTGTTGTTGTGAAATCTGCCCTCTTGTACAGCACTGTGACACATTAAACCACAATTTTTATCCACTTCCTGTGTTCTATTTCACTCTTCCTGAAGCTTATTCTAACCTCAGATGGTCAATATTTTACCGACATGACAAATCAGAAGCTTGTCGTATATAATAGTCCCACATGTGGTCAGATTCCTGAACGCTTCCACTGAGGTAAGCACACATGGTGTGGGAGTACTTTAAAACATCTGTCCCTCCCAAGTGGTGTCCATGGCAACACGAAAATACACTCGTCCAGAAATGTGGGTGCACGGCAGGTTAATGGGAAACAAGCAACGCTTGATGTAAAACCTTATTCATTCCTGCAAGCCGCTATTGACTTTGTTCTCATGGCTTGAAACAATACTGTTGCGGCCAGTCAGGTTTCCAGAACGGGGTAATGAAGCCGGGATTAGCTTTTAGCCCGATGTTACGGTTACATGACTCCTGAGGCAGCTTACAGGAATAGAGTTCAGCTCTTTTGGTGGGGCTGCTTCCGTTTAAGGGTAATTACCTCCATATTGGACGAATCACATCTCAATCAGAAGACTTGGTACATTTAATCATTTCAACTCGTTCCAATTTTACAGTTGTTTTTGTAGCCTGTCTTGCTTATGAATTCTTGAGTTGGTTGTGGATTTCATACCTGAACACATTGTTCTGTCTTTTTGAGTTAGAAAGGTGACCATGAAGGAAATAAAAAAATAGATAAAGTGTCTGTGTGTGTGTTTGTATGTTGTATATGAGTGAGAAAAATGTATACACACTTTTGGAAAATAAAAATAGTATGATGTATATTATATTAATATTATATAATATTATAAACTATTGCATTGATTTGCTCTTGCGCATAGCCATGTCCAGATCGAGGGCAAAAGCACTGGCTGCAGTGGCTGCAATCTAGCGCATAAATGATCATAACATCCCTTCTTCTCCACATTTTGATTTCATTTATGGCGCAGGTTAAACTACAGGCAAATACCGAACTACTGCCAAAAGTTTCATTAAATTCTGACCAGCCAGTCATGTGTCACGGCATGATGCTGTGACAAACTCTGACGGACAGACATACAGACATACAGAAATTTTTCCTCCAGTTAAGAGTGAAAGAGCGAGTTCTGACAAAACCTCTTTTATTTATATAGATTAATAGATGATAGATTAGAAAGAGACCACATGGCAGATGCAGTAACATTTGTTATTATAAAAATTAAACAAATTGTTTCTATTCTATTTTTTAATGATTTCGTTTGTATTCATCCTAATATTAAGTATGTGATTTCCCCCCCTCCCCCACACTTTGTTTCATAAGATCGCTTTATGAGAATTACTATTATTGTTATTTTTTTTAAAAACTATTTACACTAACCTTTTTTTTTTGTCCTGAATGGTGCTAATAATATTAGTGTTTACTATAGCCTATATTATTGAGTATAATTAAAATGTTCCTTAGACATGCACAAACTTTTCCAAACCATCTTTGGGTGACATTGAGACTTCACGCTGACTTAATGTTCCACCCTTAAAAACGGCCATCAGTAGCGAGTGATGAGTGTTGAGTGTTACACCTGTTTTGCGCTGAATGGCATGCCTTAAAATGCCTGCATTGCCCTAGGTCATAGGGTTTATCTCTAGTCTGACAGGTGCTATGCTAGTATTTACACGCATTCTAGATTCTGCAGCGGTGCTGAAGCTCAAAAACGCCACAGGTCTGACGACAGACATCCTTTACACTCCTATATTAAAGCCCAAATATATCCGTAGTAACAGGTGATTGCTATCAGATTGCCATTTATGGATAAACACTGCTGTAAACATTACTCTATTTATACAAGGCCTTGTGCCTGCTCAAATGCATTTCCTGACTTTTCAGAAACTGAGCCAACGTTGGTTACCCTTGTTTCCTCATGATCAGATTAGCTTTCCTTGCAATTAAAGACATTTGGCGTGAAGCTGATGGATCGAGTTCTCAGGCCAAGCTGTAAAAATCAGTTATAGACGGACGTCCATATAAAGTACCCATCAGTCCAGATGGTTATGTCTGAAAATATCAAGGTCTCGGTTTCCACAAATCCATTTGGACCGTTTTGGTAATTAAACACTGAGCCGTTTTAGTGCTTCACAAGGATTTAGGGTATGTTGCACATTCCGTCTTTCGCTCTCTCCCTCTTCCCTCCGGTTGCTGTTTATACGAGTGTATTGTGTTGTTGGGACAGATAGTTTATTCTGGCAGTGTCCATCTTGCCCATCTCGCATGGTCACCCCTCGTAGCCATGGCACCGAAACATGACGACATCATAACAGTGTCTGACACGGTGTCTCTGCCAGAGGGAGGAACGCGCTGACATTGAAAGGGAGTTTCAGGACCTGTGCAGTAGCTCTATTACTGGCATATGGTGAAGCCTGAGCTGGGGATTATGACAACTCTGAGGCTCAGCGTCGGCTGAAGTCAGGCGTCTACTCGTTTGGTGTGATTTATAGCAGGCATCAGTGGGTCTGGCTGGACTTTGTTGACTGATGTTTATTCCCAGAATTAAAAGGGTTTCGGATACACCTCTCGGAGACTCTGAATTACGGACTAAGAAAGAGAGAGTCTTATTTCACCAATTAATTATTGTGAGGTCATTTGGCTTTCAGCGAGCTTCATGCCGCTTGCCAAGGGTAGGCATCGGCCAACTTTATATTGAGGCTCTGTACTACGGAGTCTGTTTTGGTTTCTGTTTTTACTTTAAAATCTGAAATTTTGTCAGTTCTGAATTCAGTCCCACCTTGTCCTGGGTCGTAAATTATCGTGTCACTCTTTTACATTCTCAGCACTTACTATTCTTGACCCTTCAAGCGTTCACTAAAGGAAAAACTGAAAACCTTTTTCCTCGGATAGCAGGAGTCTAGTTTCTTTCTATTCCAAGTTCCTAGCCTCGTTCTAGTTCCAGTTACAATCTTTTTCTTTTCAATCTCTTAAATCAACATCAGGTTTGATGTATCAATGTGAAGGGCAGGTCATAACATGAATCTGATGCCAGATACCGGATTTGTCAATCAGATGCGGGTCATTTGAAAAATATGGAAAAAGAAGCTTCCTGTTGGACAATTAAAATCAGCATGGGTCATGCTAAAGTAATACATAAAACAGCTTCCTTATTAAGAATAAAAATGAAATAAAAAATGCAGCACCTTCTACTTTCTTATTCCAAAAAGCTTTTCCTTTTTGAAAAAGATCGCTTTTTGATTTCTGACGTCTATAACAACAGTACAGTATGGCATCACGGTGGCTTAGTGGTTAGAACTGTCACCTTGCACCTCCAGGTTTAGCCTGGGATCGGTGTGCATGGAGTTTGCACAAAAAGTTCTCCTCGTTCTTGATAGGTTTCTTCCCACAGTCCAAGGACATGCAGATTAAGGCTAACTGGCATTCCTAAGTTGCCTGTAGAGTGTATAATATTGCAAATCACCGATTAACTCTTCTATGATCCCAGAGCTTATTATGTGTACAAGAGAAACTGATAAAATGTTCATATCAAATGCAGGCAATCGTGTCGCTTTTATTCACATATTACTAAGCAAATTGCAAAGCGACCAGATAAATTCAAGTTTAAATAAATACAGTTCCAAACCTTGCATCTTATTTTTAATTATGAATTATTATGAATTATCATTTATTATTATTAAGTTTAGAGACTGGCATAGGGTTAAGAATCAGCAGAATTACTATATAAAATGAGTGGATTATAAAAAAGGGTGTTGGCTGGGACTGATGTAACGTGTGAAATCCTCCAGTCATTGTGCTGTCAGTCTCCCTTTCATGTTCTTCAAATGCGATGATGTCATTGCCAATCTGCCAATCACTGTGTTAAATGAGATTCTCTTAAATGAGTAGGAGTGTGTGAGAGTGGATGTATTTTATCTTTCTGCACGTCTCTGAGATGTAACAAGACCACCCTTTAAGTAGCATGTGGAATGGAACATCAGAGAGAATTGACCCGAGAAACAATGGCGATATCAACAATAGAGAACTTCATAATTTATTGCATATGTTTTTTTATTTTATTTTATTTTTTTTTATGGTTTAAGTAGTCCTGACCCGGGCTTTGTCTTGAAAAAGACATCACACACACACAAATGCACATATAAATACAGTATACACTGACATATATGCTAGTACAGTATGTCATTTAATTTTGGAGGAATATGTCCCAAATAAATCCCTGTGCTTATCAAAATCTCCCTCTGTTTACATCCATATTGCCATAGAAACCTCCTCCTCCATCTGCCTTTCCTCAAACAGGCTTGGTCGGCAGGAGTTGTCCCCATGGCGACGGCAGTGTGAAAAACAAAGGGCTGAAATCATACACGCAATTTTGTGATGCCATATTGTGACCCTTTGGTCTTTAACTCACCCTCCAGCCCACTACTCATCAAAACACAGCCGTGTTATGGACACAAGCGCCTGCCCCGGAGCAACAGTAGGAGGGAACGGGGAGCGATTTTTCCGCTGACCTGCTTCCGCCTCAGCTCTGGTGGCCTTTACATACACCCCTACACACACACACACACACACACACACACACACACACCGTGTCTCCGTCCTGGTGGCTCAAGCTGGACTTTCAGACCGGTGGGATGTACTACGTAAATACATTCAGCTACAGGTCCAAGCATTCAGCTCCTCTACTCTACAGTTGACATCTGGTTCCGTTTAGCCACGGAGTCCTAATTTCTCACACGCCTTTCGATGAGCTAATGAGTGTCCTTTAATATTCCCACAAGGTCAGGAGAGAGTGGGAGCAGGAAAGGAAAGCAGATTAAATGCTGGCTAAAGGATGTTGAACACAAGATCGACTCATCAATCATGACCATTATGGTCAACCACTACCTCGCTCAGACATGAAGGATCTGTGTAGCAGCAATTCGGCATGAAAACAAACAGAAAAGTTATAGCTGCAGCAGAAGTTCTGAATTAGAAAAAATTTTCAACACTGAATTTCTTTTTTTTTTAATAAAACTCAGCATGGAAAAGATAAAAATAAAGAAAAAGTTTTGAATTATGAATTTGTTACATATCAAATCTATAATCATTAAGCTAATTTCTAGACTTGTTTACTAATTTAGTCTTTTTTTATTTGCAGACAATTTACATTAAACTAATAAATAACTAATAATCTTTTATTATTTATTTGAGAGAAGTTAATTTGCGGAATCTAAATATTTCATGAAAAAGTTTTACTGATGTTTTGTGCTCCTTCATTGCAACAAAAATGATTAGTTAATGTTTGGAATAAATCCTGAGCGAGAACTTAGTCACCCATGCCTCACCCTTATAACTGCCTCGGAGAGTGTGAGAGCGAAAATTCTTTTCAAACCGTAGTTTTTTTCAAATGTAAGAAAATCATTGTGTCTGTATGGGTGTGGGAGGGTGTGTGCGCGCATGCTTCTTTTTAATTGCAAGAAGGCATTACGTACAGCATTTATCGGGTTTTCAGTAAAAGCAAAAAATGTTGCTATTGTGAGTAGTACAGTACCAGGAGTACTGTATGTGTAGCTGCAAAAGGAAAAAGTCACTTAACTGTGTCTCTAATTCATATAACACTTTAAATCATCATTTAACTCAAACTTTTACATACTATATAAAATTTACATTTTTTCATGATCAGTGTTCGAGTAAAACCGGGACTTTTGATTGTTCTGAATGACAGAACACAGTTATGAGAGCACTGCCGCCAGACCCGTGCTTGGTGGGTTTCCTCCGGGTACTCAAAGACATATAGGTTAGGCCAACTGGCGTTTCCAAATTGCCCGTAATGTGTGAATGAGTGAGTGTATGTGTGTGTCTCTGTGCCCTGTGATGGATGATGGATTGGCACCCTGTCCAGGTTGTACCCTGCCATGTGCCCCAAGTCTCCTAGGCTCTAGGCCTCCGTGCCCCTGAATACAGGATTAAGCGGTATAGATGGTGAGTGAGTGAGTTATGAGAGTAAAAATTCCCTTATTTCTCTATATAATCCCCTTCTACACTAATGCACTTATCCCAGCATTTCACTAGTGCTTGGACACCATCAAGGCAAACTTCCTGGTTCACTTCTGAAGCACTGGCCTCTCAGGAACTCCTTTAATGACCCACATATTTTGAAATGGCTCAGGACTGTATGGGGAATGTGGCAATTCTCAGCTGAGCTCCTGCAATGTGTAAGTTTTATTTGTGATCGCCTCTTCCACAAGTTGGGAACAAGTTATTCATTGATTTTCAAGGATCAGATGTTCCACTCGCTAACTGTTCACAGGAACGGGCGCAGTGGGCTCCGAGTCACCTCGGCCCGAGAGTGTCCTTCACGGCCTTCCTTCAAATGTTTGGACCATTCACATGTTTTACTCTCATCACCATACTGTACTGTGCTTGAGGTCTTTTGTAAATGTTATCTTTGAGTCATGTGTAAATTTTTACTTATAACATATTCTATCACTCATTGTGATACATCACTATACTGATCAAAGTGCTGCATTCGCTTATATTTTTACCCAGTTTGATCTTTGTACATACAGTAGAAAGATAGTTTAAGCAGTATTAAAAAAAGAAGTAATAAAACATTTTGGTAAAATATATTTTCAGTATGTTTCCGTGACAAAATATTTTTCTGGCTTCTAGCTAGTATTCATCCAAGCTGACATCAAGTTTATTTAAATTTGTAGGCTGAAAAAAAAAACCCATGAGGAAGTAGTTCTTGTGGTACAGTATACCCTGTCATAACAAGTCATGTTTGCAATGGAAGCTTAAAGAGTCTTGGTCCTATTACTGAATAAAGTATGTAAAACTGGAAAAGCCACTCTTATTCATTCAGTTTAAATATGTTACATTACCACTCGACTCTGATTATAGATTTATGTGGTATTGCTGAAGGGTGTACATCAAACTGACTCACAACAATGAAAGACAGATGAAAGAAAAGGAGATGATATAATAATAATAATATAGTCGGCAATACAATACATCACACACCCTGCTTTTTATTTCACGGAAGTTCAAAAGTGCTCTGACATTTTTAACTGACTTTTGAAGAATACACCACTCCAAATCCTCGTTAATCACAATATGCCACTGAGTGAGTGTTCAATCACTCTTTGACATGTTTTTCAAATGCCAAGCACAAGGGCAAAGACGACATTTTACTTCTGCTTCCTTCAAAGCATCTCTCTGGGCCGAGTTTGATAGTATAACAAAGTGTTGCCATGGCAACATAAACACACTTTCTAAACATGTCAGTCATTTAGAGGTCATTCCAGATCACAGCATCAGAACAGCCGTGCATGTCTACAGTTCACAATGAAATGCAGTACAACCAGGAAATGGATTGTAGGTCCAAAGCCCATGTCTATATACTTTTGACATGTTGTTTTATGAAGGAAAAGAACACAACGGAGGGTGTAAAACTGTGTAGCACAGTGTGGTAGAATGGTATCACCTTTAGCACAAAGTTTGGTAGTTAATTTCCCACTCTTTACAGCAGTGATAAGGTGTGGTGTACATGTAACAGACAATAATGTAAAAAAGAAAAAGAAAATAATCCCTGTACTGAAAAAAAGTATCCAAAAATCAATATCCAAGGAATTAAACACTTGGAAGAGTTGATATTTCAGGGAAGAGCATTGATATTTCCAGTTTAATGACCTGAAGTATTTTATTCTTCTTAAAACACAGAAATTTTTCAAATAAAGCATTTAGTTAATAAAAAATGATGCAGATTACGCTAACTGGCATTCCCAAATTGCCCCATAGTGTGCGAGTGTGTGTTAGTGAACAATTCGTTCTTTTTGAACCAGTCTTTAACTTGACTCAGAAGAACGAGTAGTCTCAGAGAGTGACTGGTTCATTTTCTACTGGGCGCGCATGCGCAAAGCATCACAAATCCTCTGTAGGTTATGAACAGGAAACAGAATTGAGTAGCTATCTTTGAGTCTTCTAGTCTGAATCATTTGTTTTTTTGGGACGTGACTCCCATAGACGCTATGCAGTGCAATAGATTCAAAAGAATGAACGACTTGGACTAGAAGATATGAGAGGTGAGCTGCTAATTCTGTTTATCATAATATGTCTTTAGCTGCATTGTAATATTTTAATTCATGGAACTAAAACCAAAATTTTTGTATGTATATGTGTTGGGGGTCTGTTTATTGAAAATATAAAATTTTATTTCTGATCAAAAGAACGAAATGAACACAATTATTTAAAAAAAAAAAAGATTCCTTCATTTTGATGAACGGGATTCAAAGAACTGATTCACTAAAATGATCCAAACTTCCCATCACTGCGATCACTAGTGTGTGTATGTGTGTGACCAGCGATGGAATAGGGGATGGAATAGTCTCCTGGGATAAGCTCCAGGTCCCCTGCGACCCTGAATACAGGATTAAGCRGTATAAATGGTGAGTGAGTGATGTTTTCAAACAACCACCATAGCAGGAGCAAAAACCCTGGAAAACATACCAATAGGGCCCTTCAATTATTATTAGAAAGGCAAATAAAGAATATAAAACCATTTTGAATAGCCCCTCTTTATTACAAATGTAACTTAAATTGTGGACCATCATTGATGCAAGTCCCTGGGGCAATGGTGGCTCATTTGGTTGGGTTGCTGATTGGATGGTCGATGATTCACCACTTTTGAGTCCCTGGTCAACAAACTTAAACCTACAAGAAGGGCACGTCTTGTGGATCAACACACCGCAAGTGTGTGTGTGCTTGTACCCTAATGTCCCCGAGATAGGCTCCAGGACCTTACAGAGCCTGTGCAGATTTTGTATGATTGCAGAACAAACCAACTACATGGAGCTGTACAACTACACAGAGAAGTTTGGCTGGAGTTATGAGCAGCCTCTGTTTTCCCATAAGATATCTAGTTCCCACACTAATAAATAGGAGCTTTTAAAGAGCCGGGTGTGGACGCTTTGCCATCAGTAGAGAAAGAGATAGATGGGAAATTTATATGAAGTTGGCTATGAAGTAGGTGGAGCATCAGGCATGGAAAAATGTCATATTAGATCTAAATGGTCATGCTATTGTCCTGTCCTATTTAAACTTACAATAGATACATTTAAAGAATAAAAAGACTTTAGGATGTGTCTAACCTAACAGACGAAATTATTTATGAGGTTATAATGCTTTATCCAGCTTTCATCAGTTTAGTGATGTTTTGTGGAAACGGAATAAAACTGAATTTGTCAGTGAAAAATTCTGGCCTCTGAGTCGTTTTTTCATCGTTTCCTTCAAACAAGTCATGTACAGATTTATTATTATTATTATTATTATTATTATTATTATTATTATTATTATACACAGATTAATTGTTCAAATAATAAGAAATTGAAGCAGGAGTATTAGAATCTTGTCCACACAATACTACTTGGGGGAAAAATACTACAGTTAGTTACTGTTCAAGTTATTTTGAAAATAGTTCAGCGACTGATACAATACAAATATATATTTAAGCTAGTAGGATAGCTTCTGCCAACCTGAATAGATGAAGTGTGAGAGTTTTCCTTTAATGATACCATAACACCATTAAAAAAAAAAACTTAAACCAGGCAGTGTTAGCACAGGTCGCCATCAACTTTTATGTCATACTGTGAGCGTGTCACAAATGGTCCTCTCTGATTGTTACAGCAGGCAGCATCGTCTACGGTGAAAACTCATAGCTACTGAAATCCAGATCAGACAGCAAAAATCATACAACAATCCAAAGTAGGGGTACCGAAACATTGGAGCAGCGTGAGGAGTGGCAGTGAGTTGACCGCACACGACTTTCTCAGGTAATTGTAGCACGCAGCCACCAGGATCTGCACTTGGGTGAAGCCACGTATAACATTGGAGCAGTGTAAGAAGCAGCAACGATTTGACTACAAACCTGCTGCCACATTTACAAGGACTAGTAGCACACAAGATGCTTAGTAAAACTAAGTAGCTAATCTGTATATACATATATATATAAAATAGAAATTTTATATAAAACAGAAATTCTGTTTTGCCTGCCGCTGCCAGCTAGTGTTTGGGTGGCCGGTGTAGCAGGGGCTAGTGACATGGTTACATCAGAAAGGGCATCTGGCATAAAACTTGTGCCAAGTTCGTGTGCAGATGGAATGTTTCGCTGTGGAGAAACCTCGATGGAAGCACCGACATAAGGACTAACTTAAAATAAAAACCAGTAATTCTGTGAGGCCTGGTATATAGTATTGGTTGGTGTAGGAGGAGTCATCAAAACAACAGTAGACAGCATCATCATCAGCCTTTATGTCATGAGGTAATAATGTATCTGCTGAAACATTGGACCAGCATGAGGAGGGGCAGCGAGATTTCCCATATATACAGTGTATATCAAATAAAGATATATTATTACCTCACAGTATGACAAAAACAATGTTGATGATTATGATGCCAGTCTCTCATTAGTCTGCAGGGTTTTCATCTTGACGCACTTCAAATTGAGACGAGCATCAAGTTCATCTTTTGGTATTCTTCGTGGAATAACAGGTACAGTAGAGTTTGAGGAAAGTCTTCTGCGAGATTCTCCCGTTATTCTTTCAGCATCTCTGAGTTCACGTATCGTTTGGTGAGTCCCATTTTCGACATTATATTGGTTTGGTACCTCTGAGCCTATCTCCACCTGAACAGTTCTTCTGCTCAAAAAGTCTTTAACCCAATTAAACAGGTTTCCTTCAATTTCCATCATGTCCATTTAAATTCCAAATTTTCCTTTTTTTCCACCTACTGGTGATCTGATAATCAAAGATATATTATTACCTCACAGTATGACATAAAAGATGATGATGACATAAACGATACACTTGTGATGGAACAAACCTGGAACCTGATGGAACCTTTGATCTGCAAACACCGGGCAAGCAGAATTTCAGCTTTATATACAGTATAAATATGTATATGCAAAACACTTCTAGACGTTTTCCCAGGACTGGTGTTTAGCTTTCACTAGGGATCCATACAGTACATGTCATAGCATTATGTCTAAACCACTGGACTGACCATCCATCCATCCATTTAGTCCAGTGGTGTAGACATACTGCAATGGGACTCCTGACAAGCACGGCCCATTAGTAAAAGTTTGCATAATATACATGTCCCATTTCCAGCACCCAGAATTGTCCTCAACATCTGAAAAAACATCATGCGTGCTTTTCTTGTTTGGGTTGAAAGGTTTGAGGAGCCTGTGCTGCTAGGCAATAGAAATGATACATTCCATAGCGTTTCTGAGAAATATGTAAAAGTCATTTATAAGGATGTCTGCATATATAGTTTGTTTTTCTTCTTCACATGCACTGTTCAATTTCTCCCTCTTTCTCTCTCTCTCTCTCACACACACACACACACACACACACACACACACACACACACACACACACACACTACAGTTTTGCTGTGGCATGTGGTTCTGGTGTCCGTATCACTTTGTCCGCCGCACAGTAACAGAATATGGTTAGGGGAGTGGATTGCGACCAATCACATCATTAAGTCCCAACTTTCAATGGCAACATAACAAACAAAGCTGTATCACATAGCGCTGTTAGTTTCTGACTGGTCTACTTACAGCCATGTAGACCAGGCCACTTTGCCTTTAGGATTTATGTAACATCTTTTTATGTCATACTTTGACTGTTTGGGGAAATTGCTAAATTTCAAATAGAAATTGTGTTGTAAACCATCCCCTTACGGAGCATAAACTTTGCAGGACGATATCCTAAGCAAGAGATTAATGCAAGAGAAGATGTATCACAATGAGTGTTTGTACTTCTAAACACACCCATTAGTGTTGTTGTACAGCTTCAACTGTATCCATGCAAATATTTATGATGGGAAGACTGGAGATCAGATGCGTGGCGTATCAGGTTGTTTAACATTCCAACCGAGATCAATTCCGATACCGGAAAATTACATCTCCTTTTACAAAGCTACACATCAAGTATCTGCGTTCACCATGAACTTTTTTCAAACATGGAACACTGTCGTTTTAAAGGGAAAAAAATTCACCAGAAATCAGGCTCTCAAATTCAGAACAGCTCACACGGCCTAGTTTGAATGAAACGTTACCATGGTTACAGTTCAATTTAAGAACGGTGTTGTGATTTATACCTATTGACTTGACTTTATGTTAAATCAAACCACAAATCACTTAATACCTCATTCAGATTTGGACACATCCTTAAAAGAGGTTTGTGATTTTTATAAATCTGAGCCATGGCAGGAAACAGCGCGCTGTGTGTTTGTCTCTCTCCCATGAACAAATCACCAAAAGCTTCGAGCGCTCCCACATTGCTTGAAGCAATAATGTACATTTTATATAAATCATTAAACGATCAATACAGTAAAAGCTGTCCATGAAATACTGATGGTTTGCATTTCTATTAGTTCTTTCTACGCAGGAAGGGAAAATAAAGTCATTTCTAGGGGAAAAACAAGAAGGGAAAATGAGAAGCAGAAGAAAAATCTGTGAAGTGCTGTGAAATCCAGGGTTTGTTTAATACTTTGCAGCCCATTAACTAGTAGGAACAAGTCCAGCCCGGTTTCCCTGTGCCTCCTTAATTTGAACCCCGCGATAATTAAAAATATATTTCTCAATGACATCAGACAGTGCTAGATCATATTTGGCACAACCGAGGCTATTACAAAGTCTCGTACTCGTCTGTTTATTCATCCCGTCCAGACAAAATGGAGGTGGTAGGGTGGGCAATGCTGGAAATTGTAATGCCATTGCAGCAGACAGCATGCACAAAAATTGAGAGAGAGAGAGAGAGAGGGGGGGGGTAGAGGAAGGTTAGAATTTTAGGGATAATGCAGAATTATAACCTTTTAACTTTTAGACTTATTATTTCTGAACGATTTTTCATCACTTGTTGTATTAAGAAAATGCAGGAGAAATTGCATGCATATTCATAATTTCTTGCATATGTAGCTTTTTAATGTGCATGGGTCTAAGTGCATGTGTGTGTACTGTATGTGCGTGTGGAGTAGCCATGCAGGAAGGAGCAGGATGCCACAGGGAGAACTTTCTCTTTAATTGTCATCTACTCTAAAAACTCTAGAATGCTAAGAACACACACATGCACACACACATCTGAATGCAGAATATGCTGTATATACATACATTCATACATATATATATATGTATGAACACACACACACACACACACACACACACACACACACACACACACACCAGAAGCAGATGCCAAACCTCACACCCATTCTTCCAGACAGCATGCTATTATGTTTAAATCTGTTCATCAGCAATTACACAGTCATAAACACACACAAACACACTACTGCCCCACCCTGTGACATTGTTTCTCTCCCTCTCGGTCTCTCTCTCTCTCTCTCGCTCACACTCACTCGCTCACTCTTTTTATTGCCCTCCCTCGATGTTAAACAGGATGTCGCTATGGATACAGGGATAAACAGATGATAACAAGCCCCCAGCCCTTTATAGCTCAATTGAAAAGAGTAAAAAGGAAGACGAGAGAGTGTGTGTGTGTGTGAGTGAGAGAGAGAGAGAGAGAGAGAGAGAGAGAGCGAGCGAGCGAGCAGGTGGTGCTGTAGACTGTAGCTCTGTATATAGAGAGCTTTTTAATGTGCATGAGTGTAAGTTCATGTGTGTGTATGTGCGTGTGGAGTAGCCGTGCAGGAAGGAGCAGGGTGCCACAGGTAAGAACTTTATAACAGCCATTACTCTAAAAACACATTTGGATACACACATGCACACGCCAGAATGCAGCAGGCTGCAGAACAATTTCAGATGGATTATTGACTTTATTATTTTTTGCATGCACATGCACAGCCCACAAGTACATCCGGTATTTATTTATTTATTTATTTATTTATACATTATTAGACTGGACTGTAGTATTAGTTAATTTCTTATAAGCTGTAATAGAGCAGTACAGAACCAGTTCACTATGGATCCTTTTATTCTGTCTAGTCGGATTTTTCTACAATGCAAATATAATAATACTGAGAGTCAGATTTATTGATGAATTCAAACTTCAAGGTAAGTAAAAAAAAAATACAGTAAGAAACTGTCAATTCTAGTGTATATTACAGTAAAACTATGTTAAACCTCTTTGCCCTTTAAATACATCAACGAACATTATGACATAGTACCGAAAAGCTGTCAAATGCCAGAGATGATATCATGACCATATCATGAATGTACTGAAATGAGGTGCACTGAAGTGAATCAGTCTGTGATTAAGTGCAGTCATACCTTTGCTACACACTGGCATCGTTCCCCCTTATTTAGTCATGTAACCATAGGGTTCAGATATGTATCGACGTAAATATGATATGTACTATCTGACACTTTAGACCTTTAAACAGTCCAATAAATCCCGTCATGTTTCCAAATTCAGAACTGTTCAACAGATATGATTCAGTTTGCACAAAGGGGCGAGGTCGGGCATGTCTCGTATTTGTATAAAACTGCAGATGAAGTCTGGATTGACCATCTGCAAGCATAAAACTGGATATTCTCTGTGTGAAATGGCATGGAAGTAAAAGTAAATGCCCCAAACACACACACACACACACACACACACACACACACACACACACACACACACACACACACACACACACC
>QMIH01000263.1:0-70083 GCA_003987875.1 Clarias batrachus | reverse complement strand
GTGTGTGTGTGTGTGTGTGTGCGCGTGTACACAAAGCAAACCTGCTATCCTACTCTTGATAAATAAGTGTTCAAACTGAATACACACCCATTAAACCAGATCAGCTCCGAATCTAATGTCCAGCCTTACTTATTGAGCCTCTGCATCGATGCCTATGTACGTGTCTGCATGCAGGTGGTTGTGGAGGCTGTGTGCTGAAGTCAGGCCAAGCCCACCCAGCACATTGTTTCTCCATCAGGTCTGTGTAAAGCCGTGCGCTGCCAAACTTCTGACACCGCTCTGAAAGATTCCACAGTAACACACTTAAGCTCAGGGCTCATGGGATTATTCGAAGAGACCTTACACACTCATAATGCTCGCCACAGTTAGGATTTCCTTCTCTTTTGGGCTGAAATATAGAGCTCCAGTTACATTTCGATTCAGCTGATATTAAAATCCTGAGCTTTTAATTCAAATGAACGGCTAGTTAAAGAATATTATTTTTAGTTTTATTTTCAGTAGTTGAAGCATGCACTATCTATAAATGGCTAAATCAGAGGATCCTAATGGAATATAAGCTAAATTTCTATTTAAAAAAAAAGGCTCAGAGAAAATGATGAGTAATATGATTGGTCGCTTTTATGGAACCATACAAGGTTTTGTGTAAATCAATACAATACATACTGATAAGATTCTGCAGAATTTCTATAGAAGGCCTGAACCATGAAGATCCTGGGGAACTTGGGGAAGTCTAGGATTTAAACAACGTACAGTACACTGCTCTGGTGTTCCTTATCTCTACGCTATTCTTCGTTTATTCTCCATTGTTCTTCAATTGATATAATCTAAAGATTTTCTTAAGTTGTCTATGGAATGCTACATGTTACATGTTCTGCTATCCATGAACACTGTTGCCTAAGTCAACCTTATTTCTGGTTGTCCTGGGAATTGATCTCGTCACGAACAGTGAGGTTTAACATCTGGGCTGCTTTGTAATCATTGAATACTGAATTATAATGATTGTTGAGGTTTAAATGTAAACAACATATATGTTTACATTTTTTTTAATCTACTTGTGTTTTCCAGCATAGGCAGGATGGCAGAGAGCACAGATGTGGACCAGCTGGAAAGTGCCTTTAAGAAGTTTGCTATCCATGGAGACACCAAAGCAACTGGGAAGGAGATGAATGGCAAAAACTGGGCCAAACTTTGTAAGGATTGCAAAGTTATTGATGGCAAAAACGTCACGTCGACTGATGTAGACATCGTCTTCACTAAAGTCAAGTGAGTTGATACAGAAAATTATGGAAAAGTTATACTGTTATACAGTTACTTTTGGTATATACTTTACGGTATACAGTATATGCATCTTCTGCCATCAGGTTTGTATGTCCTATATAGAATATGCATTGTAAAAGGTGATTCATAAAATATAAAAATATATATCTTATATAAGATAAGATTGTAAACCTTGAAGGTTCTTCTATTTGTTCCTTGTTGAAAACCATTAAACATTCTATGTAGACTCCCACAAAAGAGGATTTAGGAGGCTAAAACCAATTAGCCATCCAAGAAATCTATGATGAACCAAATTAAACATACAACAACCAATGGAACTTGAATACCAGTACTAGATTTTTTGCAAGACCAATGAAAATGGAAAAGTTTTAAACATGACCATTTTATAATGTGCCTGGGACTGTAGGGCAAAGACATCTCGGGTGATTACGTACGAGGAGTTTCAGACAGCTCTGGAAGAACTAGCTGTGAAGAGGTTCAAAGGTCAAAGCAAGGAGGAAGCGTTGCAGTCCATCCACAAGCTGATTGAAGGCAAAGAACCGACCAATGTTGGCATAACGGTGAGAAAACTAATCTGATGCTTGCATGGATAAAAATTAGTGTATAAAAGTAAAAATTTTAAAATTTACATTTATAAAATAAATAAATAAATAGATAAATAAATAGATAAATAAATAAATAATAATAATGTGTTATTACTGATACTCCTGTCAATTTTAATCACATACTGTATTGCATTCTGCAGAATAATCCTGTTCAGGCTTTCCCATTCCCAGTGTTTTTTTTTCTTTGTGTGCTTAGTGATGATTGAGTGAGAAGCTCATGTGACCTCTATTTACATTTAGTTTAGAGAGCAAGAGTTCATGAAAGGTTCTTTCAATGATAAAACCTTTCAGCCAACATATGACATCATACACACCCAAAACTGGCAGGCTACAGAATAAAACTGCTTTTCAAACCTCTGTGTGTGTTTTTGGACATCCAGCATTATGTAAAATGATCTACAGCGATTTGTCATGCACTCTAGGATTACCGTGTGTCATACTTGTTTTTCAGAAAGTGGCTAAGAGTGGAGCAGTGGACAGACTAACGGACACTTCCAAGTACACAGGCTCTCACAAGGAGCGCTTTGACGAGAGCGGCAAAGGAAAAGGAAAGAGCGGGCGTGAGGAGATCGTAGAGAACACTGGCTATGTTGCGTCATACAAGCATGCAGGGACTTATGATGAGAAGACCAAAACCAAGTGAAGGTCGATAGGCTCGTGGAACATGTGCGGAATCAGGAAGAGCTCCATTTCCAGCTCCATCAGCGCTTACATCTGGACCAAAGGCAGACCTGAACTTTGTCATGTTGGAAGCGAGTCAGTCAATGTCAGGAAATTATGTAAACATGTCTGGGGTCTCCGGATGCAGTTATTTAGATGCATTGATGTTACTGTTTTGTTATTTTAAGATGTTTCTGCATAATATGTTCTCAAATTTGTACATCTGGCCAATTTATACATTCATACCGAAACAAAACATGATTATTTTTCCTCTCTTTTTGCATTTTATTATCACATTTTTTAGGTTTCTGCTCTGTTAATGATGGTGACCTGCTTGGTCACAAAGCACTGGATGATGAATTCTTCGCTTATTAATAACAGTTTTAAGTTCTGGGCTTTTATTTATTTTTATGAATTTGAACTCAAGAAGTAAAGAAAAACAAGCCATTTTGTTGTAAACTTGTAGAAGAAATAAAAATGACATAAAAACCATTTGAGTAGTGGTGTAGCCAAGAATAAATTTCAGGGGAATGAGGAAATATGTGAAATAAAATTATTGCATGCAATTTCATTGATAACTATACAGTAACATGTCCATGCGGTTTGTGTGAATTGGAGGCATGAGTAGAGTTAGTGATGGTATTAAGAATTTGCCAGTTTATTATTTTAAGGCATGAGCTACCAGTTTGGATACATAAATACATGTAGGACATAAAAAGCCATTATGACAAATACAAGACATGAGAGCTATACTGAAAGTAATGCAAAACTGGGCATTATTTTTTATGAACTGAAATAGGTCATACAAAGGGGAAATCCCACCAAGCAGGAATCGAACCCACACCTTGGAGGTATAAGGCAACAGTGCTAACCACTAAGCCACCATTCTGCCTCAATGCTGGTTTCCCCTTCTTTAAACTTCTTAAATCTCTGCACATTGTAGTGTTTCATCTCTGTAAACATTCTGTAGTGCAGTGGATGACCATCACCATGAGTAGTACCTTTATACAGGTAGTCCCTGATTTCCGAATTTCTGCAGGTATGAATGGACCGCGGTTCTACTTCTGGTCCAATCACGGAAGTAGGTCACGTGTATTGTACAAAACATAGACACTGCAGTGCACCAGAATATACAATATTATGTGTGCGTGTGTGGGGGGTGCAGGAGAAATGAGTCAGCCTCACTTTTCAATGAATCAGTCTGGAAGCACAATGCTAGAAAATGTCTGTCCTGTAAAGCTGCTGCTTGGTATGCTTTACATTGTATATTCATGTAAAGGTGTACAAGACACACTTTGTCGGACTTAAGAACGAATCAGACTTACAAACGTGCTCCTGGAACAGAACTTGTTCGTAACTCGAGGACCACCTGCATAGAGAAGTGATTATTCTATACATATAACATGTACAATTTAAACTACCTTTTGAGTTAAGAACAAAAAAGTTATGCCAACTTTTGCATTGCCTTTTGCATTTTTTGCAAACAGTCCTCATACTGTAGTAATTTAACTTAAAGAAGTATCTATAGTATATACAGTATCTAATACAAGTACAAGATACTGGGGTGGTTTAATATGGAGGTAACATTGTTGACATTTGATGACGATCATACTGCATTATTTGCATGTATGTAATTAGCTGCACATGTGTTACTGTACATTAAACATTTGTCAGATTTTGTCAAAAATAATTCTGGGGGCTCAAACTCAAAACTTTAAACATGCCATTGCTGAGAGATCTTATTTTTACATGTGTACATTAAAGTAGCAGTGTGTTTAATTATGATCACATCTTCTTTAGTCTTTAAGAATAAAATATGCAGGCGTGCCTTCTTCGTTGCACTTTAATTGATGCATATAAACTACAGTATAAACATGATGTACATTTTCATGATAAGAAAACAATCTGCAAAGATGTGCTGTTCTGACTTAAATAACTCTGTAAACATATCTTTGGACGAATGGTGAAATTATGTGGCTTTATTATATAATAACGAACAACTTTCTCAGATATCCAAAGGATAACTTTTAGAATTTCTTTCAAGATTGGTCTTGTTGTTTTTTCAGTTAACAATGAAATATATGAAGTTCTATGAAATGTGTTGAGAGTTTTAATATTTTTCTATTTCTTATAAGGTACATTATACAACAGTCAGTCCCAGCTAAGCAGTTTAATAGGAGAAGAGTTCCAGTCCATGGGTACTGTAATATGATATAACAGCACTGGGATGTTTAACTACTGTACAGTCATGTTCAAAAGTGAGTACGCCTCTCATTATATATTTAATGTGTAAAGACATCATCAAAATCATAGGATTGTAGAGGGTTTCTGTATTAGTCAAATACAACCTTAGACAACCAACAACATAACTTTTTTTTTTTTTAGTGTACCTTAATTTATTTTCCAAAAATGAAGCCAAAAAGGAAAAACAAACAAAAAAAAAAACCATGGGCAATACTATGACTCAAAAGCTTGTAGGTCCACCTTTAGCAGCAATAACTTGAAGTAATCGTTTCCTGTATGACTTTATCAGTTTCTCACATCATTGTGGAGAAATTTTCTTTATAACATTGCTTCATTGCATGACCCAATTTCACTGCATGGCCTCACATTTGCCTCTAGAATACTCTGGCGTACAGAGCAGCTCATGGTCAACTTTACTTTTTACTTTTACTTTAACCTAATGACTGCAAGGCGCCCAGGTCCTGTGGGTGTGAAACAATCCCAAAATCATTACCCCTCTACCACCATGCTTGACAGTGGGTATGTTTCAGTGGAAATGCTGTTTGGTTTTTCGCAATTAAAGCCAAACGACTCCACTTTGGTCTCATCTGTCCACATGGCATTGTTCCAGAAGTCTTGTGGTTTGTTCAGGTGCAGTTTTGCAGACCTCAGTCATGCTTCCAAGTTCTTTTTATACCCAAGAAACCTTCTCCTGTCAACCCTTCCAAACAAACCATACTTGTTCAGTCTTCTACTAATTGTGCTGTCATGGACTTTAACATTTTTCATGCTCAGTGAGGCCTGTAGGGTCTGAGATCTAACTCTTGTTTTTTTTTTTTTTTGTATTTTTCTGCGCATTGCACTGTCTGACCTTGGGGTGACCATGCTGGGATGTCCACTCCTGGGACAACTGGCAACTGTTCTGAAAGCTTAATAATCTTTCTCACTGTATGTTAAATTGTTTGGAAATGGTTTTATAACTCTTTCCAGATCGATGTGCAGCAACAGTTACTTCTCTAATACCATTGTACATACCAATGTCTTTTCCTCTTGGCAAAGTGTTAAACACACACCTGAATGCTCCAGACCAGCAAACTGCCAAAATGTCTGCTTTTATAGAGGTCTGCACACCTGCTGATGATCAATTAATCAAGAGTTGATGATCAGCAGCACCTGGCTGCAACTTACCCTCTTAAATCCCGTAGAAGCAGTACAAGAGTACTTCTTATTGCATGCATGCATGTTTTTTTTCATCATCATTATTATTATTTAATTTTTGATAAATAAATAATGGCACAGTGAAAAAAAAATGTTGGTGTTTGTCAGAGGTTGTATTTACCTAATACTCAATGACCCACTACAATCAGGTGATTTTAATTGTTTTGATAAAAACATACAAACAAACAAAAAACAATAAATAAAGAATTAAAAACAGGGGTACAGTACATGACTGTACTGTATATGCATCACTGTGATTCATAGGCTTTCTAATCAAAGGCGCCGTGCCAATTCGACTTGAAGAGGCATGTGCCCCATAAATTTTTTTCAGATGACTATAGAAATTGTTAAATTCTATTCTGTCACTAGGTGATTTAATATGCCTCACTCACAGAGTTATAAAGCCAAAGGTGTTTTTCTGTATGTTTATATTCTCATTTGAAGTGTGAATGGTGCACACAGTCACCCCTCTCTGTTTCGGGTATTTGATTCATTCCAACTGGAAAGTGCCGAGTAATATCGGCGGCAGATTGCTCACCAGCTCGGCTATAGGAGTCAAGTCGATACACAGCTGCGGTTGTATTAACCGCAGTGTGAGGTACTGTATAAGTAGTCAATCCTAGCTCATGATATCACAATAATATGACTTTAATAAATGTGCAAATCACTAATAGCTTCAGAGTGTCCAAGTTTAAAAGTTATTTGTCAAATTTGTCAAAATGTTAGAAGACAATGCCATGGAATTGTTCCTATGAACACGCAATATTTAATAAAACAGCACACCCTCTCATGTGATATTTCTTAATAATTTTATACTCCAACTATGTAAAAAAGTTGACATGAGCATGATGAATATATTGTTATATTACTAAGGAGGGGGTCATACAAAATGCATAACTCATGATCATATAGCAAAAATCTACACAATAATAGTAACTCGAAATATGGATCACAAGTAAAATAAATAAATAAATAAATAAATAAATACATTTTAAAAAGCAGGTTTAAACATCTGCATAGGACAATTACAATTTTTTTTGTGCTTAGTGTGTACCATTCCTGGTAGCTCATACAGTTTCTTCTCCATGGTGAACCCTTGCTTTAATAACCATTTGTGGTTTGTATGTGGCTGGAAATGTCAGGCCTGGATTAGAAAGGAAAAAAAAAAAAAAAACCTCTCATGTCTCGTCTCATCCACAAGACAGCCAGGCCCAAGCCACTTATTTATGTGGACAGCGGACAGAGCAATGTGAAGTGTCCCCCACCCCTCCACTGCTATTCGAGAGGAACAGGATGCCGATGTGGGTCCTTCCGTCGCCATGGCAGCAGAAACGTACACAAAATAACAGCTCGGCACCTGGCTCCGGCACTTCTCGCCTGCCTCGTGTGTTTGTAACTAAACACCCTTGTTCATGGCAACGTTTGTTTGGGACATCTCCTTGGAAGTCTCTAATCAAAACCATATCTCATGCAGGATCTGTTCACATGTGGCCCCTTTTTCGCCTGGAGCCACGGCTTGATGAATTCCTTCAACCCTTCCTTCGGCGAGGTCTGCCTCTCCATCCTCAGTTTATAATAAATTGGCTGATGAATTGCTTGTCAAACTTAATGTGGAGTCTAGAATTAAGGTGTGGAAGTGCTGTATATTATAACAGGAAGACTGGGGTCATTGCTCTTTAGTTATTAAATAATAATGTACAGACAAGTGAGGCAATCGTTTATAAACGGCACACAGGATATGCTGCTTGTTAAGTCTGAATTCAATTCTTGTTTTGAAAAGAAAGAAGAATATTAGTAATACTGATTTACATTCTGATTGAATTTTCAGACAGAAATACTGTAAAACTAGAATAGCTATGGCTTTGCACATTCATGACACATACAGTATTACTGTACATAGGTTTTATATGGGAAAAAAATAATGTTTTAAAAACATTTTTACATTTTGATCAGAAAAAAATAAATAAAACCGTAACGGTCTCGGAGAGAAAGCCGAGATTTTAGTCTTTTTCATATGAATGAAGTCATACTAAAAGCTATGATTAAACTTGCCTCTGTCGCCTTACTTCACCTCTCAAGAGTTCAGAACATCAGTTTTGTTTCTTATCATACAGCCCTTAAAATAGACCTGATTTCCAAATATGTCTTTGTAATATCTTGCTTATGCAAAACTCCCAGTTTCCAGTGAAGATGTTTAGATATGGCTCAGAACTGAAGAAATAAAAATAAAAATGAGCAGATGGTTTTTACTTTCATGTAGGTGGTCAGATATGAAGCTTGCAGAGCAAATAAGGTCAAAGTATTTTATTATTATTATTTTATTTAATAGATTTATTTTGGCTAGCAGTGCTGTCGTTTAAAAGACTATTTTTTTGTATTTGGGAAATGATGAAAGAATTTTATGGAGAGTTACAAAAAAGGGAGAAAAAAAATTGCTGTGTGAGCAGACAGGATTGGGATAAATAAGAAACTGTCATGTGTTGGCCTATACTTTTCGTGTTTTCATAAATTTAGGTACGATTCATTAATTTTATTCATCTTCAAATTATTGTCTAAATTCAAATAAATTTGCAATCGTAAAATTCACTTTGAAATTTAGGCAACCTGTTTAAAGTCAAATATAATTTTGGGAACACGAACCATAACTTTTTTTTTTTCCAGATTTTCCCCCTAATTTAGTCGTGTCCAATTCCTCCCCGTCACTAGGGGGCTCCCACATTAAGCTACTACTACCATTCAGTTGGGAGGGCCGAAGACCATCACATGCTTCTGAACCACGTGGTGTCAGCCAACCGCACCTTTTAGAACTGCTCACTCACACACCGTTGGGGGCGGAGTAACACACTCGGAGGACAGCGCTATCCGCTCCTTCCACTTGCGCGCGCTCACAGACGCCCCTGATTGGCTGTAGAGCCGTGATTAATGTGGCAGCACTAATAACCTCTCATCCATCCCCTCTGAGAGAGCTCTCTTAAGATCTCTGGCTGCAAGAGGTTACAGCATCACCCGGGAATCGAACTCGTGACGTTAGACATGATTTACGGCGATTCTGTAATGAGTCGTTCGAGGTGTTTTGAGTGGCATGCGTGCTTCAAGAGTGGAAAAAAAAATCACTGTAAAACGGCGAGAGATCAGGAAGACCTTCAATGAGCTTAACCCTCGAAAACGTCTAAACCATTCGGCAACTTGTGCATGACGATCATCAGGGAACAATCCACAACATTGCTGCCATTGTCAGTGTGTCATACGGAACAGTCCAGGAAATCCTCCTGTGTGATTTGAACATGCGCCGTGTTGCTGCCAAGTTCGTCCCCAGGCTGCTGACGCAAGAGCAGAAGGAACATTACAGTACATCGAAGCCTGCCAAGATCTCCGTCAGCTTGCCGTGGATGACCCGTCCTTCATGTCAAGGATCATCAAGTTGACGAAACTTGGGTGCAGGGTACGACCCTGAAACAAAGCAGCAGTCTTCACAGTGGAAGAGTCGTCATCTCCGCAACCAAAAAAGGCGAGGCAGGGCCGCAGTTCAACCGAGTGAATGTTCATCATCTTTTTTGACATTCGTGACATTGTGCACCAAGAAATCATCCCCAGAGGCCAGACCATCAATAGCGAGTTCTTCTGCCAGGTTTCAAGGGAGGACACACAAGGGAAAAAAAACAAAGCTTGTAAACAGAGCGTATCTTAAATATTGCTTGTGAACACTTTGGTTTTGGGTACCTGATCTTGTAGAGAACACGTACTGCACCATGCTCTACATTCTTTAGAAGAGGATGTTATATGTGAAAGTAGGGTGTGAAACGAGCTATGCTGCTGTCTTGCTGTTTTACTACTAATAAAGAACTTTGTATTACAAGCTGCATTGTAAAAAGAAATTCTCTTATCACACATGTGGACACTGGGGAGACAAGTCCATAACCCACTTCAATTAGAAATACAGGTTAAAATTATCGTCTTATAGTAATTATAGAGGCTTTTCATTTTCAAAAAAAAATCTGACCAACAAGGTCAGCAGAAGTCAGCAGAATTACTTTACTTTAGCTACTGTATCTGATGTGTTTTGAGAAACTGGAAAAGACTCAAAGACATGTAATGAGTGACCAGCTCTGATTTTAAAAAATGTTGCTACCTTATGCTGCTATGGTGATACCTGACCTTTAAAGTCTCCGTGCCTCCAGCTGTATTGTTGTTGGACAAAGTTTTTGTGTCTCTATGGTTACAAAGATAATCTTTGCTCTGCCTTCACCACAAGTTCAGTGAACTTTGTGGTGCAAAAAAAGAAAAAGGCTCTGATTTAGAGCTGTAAATAAATGAAAAGCTTGGACAAGATGGACAATAATGAGCATAGAATGAATTCGGGGAAAGAATTAAAGGGGAAAAAAGCAAAGCTTTCAACAGGGTCTATTGAAGGTGAGCACAATATATACCAGATATGATACTCATATTCATATTGCTTATTGCATGTAAAGACATAACTTCCTGTTGTAATGTGTTTTATTTACTGCTGACCAGCAACACTTTTTAGCTACACACAAGGCATCAAGGCAGATTAGTGTTGTGAAATCATACTACTGCAACCTTTATTGTAAAAACTATAACAATAACACTGCCTTTTTAAAAAATCTTTCAGATGACCAGTTTTCTCCAGGTCCTTCGTACTCTGTTCTACGTTCCTCTTCCTGTTCGCCTCCACGAAAAAAAGATCTCAGAGTGACTTTTCAACAGGAAAATCCAAACAGACCTCCAAAGACAATGACCTTCTGCGGTACATTACCAAGAACTGATCAGCAGTCTGTACGCACTCCTATATGGAGCACACCAACAATCAGCTCTTTCAATTTGGACTCTGAGACCACAGAAGGAACCAATAAACCCGTGGACATGAATTTTAGGGATGTTTTGTCATGGACCTCAATGAATCACCCTTTGGCTGAAACAGAGACAGAGCTGGAATCACATACTGACAGGCTGCTCCGCCTTACCAGGGGTACTAAAAGTATTATTCCTTATTTTATGTTAATTTTTATAGAACTCTTATAAATTATGTCATAAAATATATTGAAAATTTTTTAAAACATGAATATGAAACATTTTATATGCAAGCCTTTAAAGGAGAAATCCATCTTGAAGGGCCTGCATAGTAATGTTTATAATGTTCAATCGCCTCCAAGATTTATTTCATAATGAAAAAATCAGTGCTCATGTTTTTTGGGTTTTACTTTGGTTTACAATTTCCTCTACTACTCACATTATATTACCTTCTACCCACAGTTTCCTAGATCACACTCATTATACAGTACTACCTGGGATTTACCTGGGATAGTGTACACACATGCAAAATATACTGTATTTATATATAAATATATATATATATCATTTACTCGCTACTAAATGTTCCACAGTCAACTGTTAGTGGCTTTATAAAAAAGTGGAGCAATTATGAATGACAGCAACTCAGTCACAAAGTGATACTGAGCGGATGCTAAGGCGCATAATGCATGGAGGTCGCCAATTTTCTGCAGAGTCGATAGCTACAGACCTCCAAACTTGATGTGTCTTTCAGATTAGTTTAAGAACAGTGTATAGGGAGCTTCATGGAACGGGTTTCCATGGCCGTGCAGCTGCATCCAAGCATGCCGCCACTGGACTCTAGAGCAATGGGGACGTGTTCTCTGGAGTGACGAATTATGCTTCTCTGTCTGGCAATCTGATGGACAAGTCTGGGTTGGACGGTTGCCAGAAGAACGATACTTGTCTGACTGCATTGTGCCAAGTATAAAGTTTGGTAAAGGGGACGGGATTATGATGTGGGCTAATAACATTTTTTATTAGTTTGGCTCATCCCCTTAGTTCTGATGAAAGGATCTCAGTTTCAGCATACCAAGACATTTTGGACAATTTGTGCTCAGTTTGGGAATGGAGGCTTCCTGCTCCAACATGACTGCGCACCAGTGCACAAAGCAAGGTCCATAAAAGACATAGATGAGCGAGTTCAGTGTGGAAGAACTTAACTGGCCTCAAGCTGATAGAACTCCTTTGGGGTGAATTAGAGCGGAGACTGCGAGCCAGGCTTTCTCGTCCTTCTGGAACAATGGTCAAAAATTCCCATAAACACACTCTTAAACATTGTGGAAAGCCTTCCCAGAAGAGGCGAAGCTGTTATAGCTGCAAAGGGGGCAGGGCCAACATCATATTAAACCCTATGGATTAAGAATAAAATAAAATAAAATAAAAATGTTACTCAAGTATATACACACATACTGTACATCAATGTAAATGTGCTAGCAAGGCTGGCTAACTTCTAACAGGTACAAGGAACATACAGTACAGCACCACAAGAAAAATTTGAAATCACTAAATCACCTCATGCAGATTTCAACAGAAACACATTCAAGGAGTGAGTAGAGTTTTCTTATGACCAGAGTAATTTTTTATTCTATAGAGTTATATGAAGTCACACACCTACCTGATGCCGCCATAACATTTTCAGAGAAGAGACGAGAGAAACACACAGCAGTAAATAGACTCTGCATGAATTCTTCATTACCTGCAGATGTACAGACTTCTAAACAACAGCAGGAGCAGGTTGGCTTTTTCACCGTTAAGATCAGAAATATTATACAAATTGCTTTTCTTTTTCTTTTAAGAATGAACACTTTTACAAAGGCACTTTACAGGTGGACCGGTGGACCTATACATGTCAAATCCAGCTGAGCAAGCTAGAGGAGAAGGTGAGATGGAAAACCTACTGCAATGACATGAGGAACTAAACATAAAAGGGAACCCTTTCCCTTCATATCGAAATTGTTCTGCTGCTAAAAGAAACGCACTGTTTCGCTTCCTAACAGAAAACGGCCAACTGGTTTCCATTTAAACATTCATTCTTCGGGAGATTAATGGCTTTCACTCATTAAGCCTATTCATTCTTGTTTCAGATCTAACGTATACAGTATTTGGAGTACAATAACTCAAATCCAAAGATAAAACACATGCTACCCTTTTTAGATAATAATTCTAAAATTTCAAGACTTGAGAAGCATATTAGTTTTCTTGCAGATATTCAATAGTAAAACCTACCGTCATTGTAGATCAAAATATCAAAGTTTTTTTTTAAAAATATATATGTTATTGAACAATTAACTACAACACACCATATTGATGATGTTAGGAAGCTTTAGACTACATGTAATATAAATTAGTCACAACCCTCTCATTAGGATAAAATTATTAGGATCCTTTACATGAAAAAAAAAAACGTGTCAAAATATAATATTTAAAAAGCTTTTTTTGTTGGTTGGTTTGTAATAGAAACTAGATTTTTTGAGAAAAATAACCTTTCAATGGGCAAAAAAAAAAAAAAAAACCACACACCTTATGTATGGAGTTGTATTCATAAGGATAAACACGGATCGGCCATGTCATTAACACCACCACCAGGTGAGCGGAACAACATAAACCTATAAACCAGCAAATGGTGACAGGATCATGGACACCCAAGTCCTCTGTCCAATCCAACAGAAAAGCCAGTAAAGCATGAATTGGCTAAAAATAAAAAGTCAGTCAATGCTGGCTGCGATAGACAGGAACCAAACCAGCCAGTGCACCACATCCTGCCATGCACAGGGGTCAGCATGCAAAGAATTCGAAGTTGTTGACCCAGATCCCAATTCTACTGTGCACCTCAATGCCCTTGGATGCGCTGGACAAATGCGCTGAGATGCACTGGATGTCAGATCCATGGAGCCCCCATCCACGGCCAAAGTCCAGGTGGCAGATACCACGGCAACCCTCGCCCGGAGAACAATACCCTAAAGACACAAAGCTGCACAGGTATCACAAATGAAACCCAAAAACTAGATTTTTTTTTTTATGTTAATGGTTTTAAAATTTTGGCACCTACATAAGTCTGTCAGGATAAGATGCCAATGTTTCCAAAGACATATAATTTAAAGATCAAGCAAAAAGTCACACTTTTGTTGACAAGCGCCTGTGTTATGTTACTTAGCTGACATTAGAATGTAATAACAACTGAATTTGTAGTAGTAATGTGGCAGAAGGTTTGAGTACTTTAAATAGATACTTGGCACATAGAGGTCAACATTGATTTAATCCAGAAAGTGTCATAACAAGCTTATGTTTTTCCTTTGACTTTTGATGACAAATGCTGTCTGTTGGAATTACATATTAAGATATTATTGTAGGTTTATGACATTTATTGTGGGCATTATAAAGCCTCATGATCATGGCTCTACTGAAAACTGTTACCTACAATCTTACCTGCTTATATAGTTTGCTTAAAACTGTATGCCCTTAGGTGCTCTTTCCCAAAGTCCCGGGAAACAGTTTACCTGGTCCAGCTGTTCGGCCTCGTGAGCCTGATGTGCGCACTGTGTTGCGGGGTTTGTTGGACCTAGTGGATGAGCACTGGAATGGACAGTTCTCTCTCCACCTCAATCCCAACTTTATGGGTATGCATCGAGAACAAATGGGTTTTATGGTCAGGAGTCCCCAAACTTTTGCCCATAATATAGATGGCACATCTAGACACATGACTGAGTTTATAAAAACATTGAGTTGTTCTTTTAGAGTTGTTTTAGACTGTTCAAGTATACACTTAATCCCACTGAAGTGGATAATGCCACTTGGATAGTTGATTCTGATTTGGTAAATGATTAGCAGTCCACGTTACCAAGCACATATGAGATTAATAAATGACATGAGTCCAGGAAGGTTTTAGATGCAAAACCTACATGCGAAGCTAATATGTTAGTTTTGGAAATGAATTAACAGAGAATATGACCTGTTGGTACCCTGAATTCCGCCTACAGTCTAAAGACATGCAGATTAGGCGAACTCAGTGTTTGAATTTGTGTGTGAGTGTGTTTGGCACCCTGTCCATAATGTACCTCATCTTGTGCCTTAAGTCTCCTGGGATAGGTTCCCGGCTTCCTGCGACCCTGTACAGGATAAACAGTATAGAAAATGAATGAAAAAAATGAATGAATGAATGTAGATGATGAATTGATTGCATGGTTTCTCACAGCAAAAGCCATTCTGATTCTGTTACCTCTGACCAACCCTGTTCCACCTCCCAAATCTGAGGACCATCATACAAGAGGAAGTATTGATGAGCTGAAAGGAATGCAGGAGAGCGGAGCATGCTGGGATGTGGAGAAATCTAGGCAGGTAAAGAGCAGGTTGGAGAGTGAGCTCGTTGGGAATAAGGAGTGGAAAAGCTGTGAAGAATACAGATCAGGATGTGATGCGTCTGAGATTAGACAACTGAAAAGACAACTTGCCAAAACTCAACATGCACAGGTCTTGTATTGCTTTATTAATTCAAAATAATACACAGAAAAACTGTGTTTCTAAATAAACTTTAAATCCCTCTGTGCTGAAGGAGTCATTGAAGACGAGACTGATCTCGGCTTTGAAAGAGAATTTCATTTTGCGAGCAGAGAAAATGGAGATAATCACAAGTGTAGAAAGTGGTGAGCATTTACATGAACATGTAGACCTATCATGTGCAATAAAATACTTTGAGTGTTTATTTTGTGTGTGTATATGTGTGTATTTAAGACACTACACTGTTGGAGTTGGGGGCACATCTGGACAGTGATACACAAGCTCTTCAAAAGCAAGACAAACTCTTAAAGCAGCTGGAACGAACACTGCATCTTCTGCAGGACAATCGCAGGTAATGTCCTTTAATATTTATAATTATCATCCTCGTTTCCCAAATTAATCCAAGGAGAATTGGGCATAAAAGAAAACCCATGCCTATACAGTAAATATGAAAATGTCTTTGTAATGTAAGAGTTATGTATTGGTGTTTATATACAGTAACTATATCAGGAAATAAATGTTTTTTTTTTTCTTCCTAGATCCTTGGTATCCCATAATGACTTGCTACAGAATGTGATCAAAAGAACCAGAAAATGCAGTAAAACATGATAAACCTATTGAACTAATAAAAAAATAAACAATTTGCATACTTCATTGTTAATATGTTAAAGACTGATCAGACTATTATATGATTACTGTACATTTTTTAAATGATATTTTAAATAGTAACGATGACAATGTTGTTCAATTTCTCTACTTGTATAAATATATTAAAGCAGATCGATCTTAACAATAATAAAAACACTCACTCATCATCATCTATACCGCTTGATCCTGTATTCAGGATCACGGGGGGCTTGGAAGCTATCCCAGGAAATTTAGAGCACAAGGCAGGGTACACCAAGCATGGGGAGAACATGCAAACTCCATGCACACAGAGACGGAAATTGAATCCGGACCCTGGAGGTGCAAGGTGACAGTGCAAACCACTACACCAGCGTACCGTCATAATAAAAACAATTGCATTAAAAAAAAAAAAAAAAACTTATCTAGGGTTTATTGTTTCATGTAGTACCGTACAACAGATCATCTTTCTTTGACAAAAGTATACTGTATTATAGATAATCATTATAAGATATGTTCTATGAATGTGTATTTCTTTTGGGAACACAAGACAAAAGACCAGAGTGAATGTCTTAACACTAGACCACCAGCAGATGGTGCTACTGATCAACAAAACTCTGTATTATAGACCCGAGTCTAAGTATGCATAACAAGAACTTTATGACCTCGGAATTCTTTTTCAGCTTATGACCCCCATGTCAACATGACAGCTCACACAATCAGCAGCAAATAAAATATTATTTTACCTTAAGAGGTTATATAATATTGACTTTAAATGAAATCAGCATAGGCACATTAACAGAACATGCAGAATGACTTGAATCAAAGTTCATAACTGTAAAAAAAAAAAAAAGGAAGCTCTTTCTCAAAATTGATGGATCTACATTGAAAATGTATTTTTTGTGTTTCCTATTTATAAAGCCAACTCTGTGTATAAACATCAGTTTTTTTTCATCCCACATACAGAACAGACAGTTAGCAGACCACGCAATAAATCTATCTTTATTAGAAATAGACCTCACTATACCGTATGTTGCCATCTGGTGGCAGAGATTTGAGCGCTCGTCCTCTAATGTAAAACCATAGCAACATAGACAGATAACAGTATTTAAAGTAAATTCGTGCATTTTACTCCGATTGTATACTCACGCAGCAAGATGAGAAAATATTAAACTTTTAGGACTGTTGAACCTCTAAAGTTATTTGTACAAATGGCTCCCTCTTGTGGACATTGTAGGGTATAGACACAGTTATAAATACATTTTTAAAAAAATCACTGACTGCCTTCATCAAGGGGTTGACTGGGGTTTAGGCAAACTTGGAAATGCTGGGCATGAATCAGTCTCACACACACACACACACACACACACACACACACACACACACACACACACACACACACACCTCTGTAGTCCAACTAGGGAATGTGGAGGCCAATCAAGACCATTGTATATTTTTCCCCATTTAATGTACAGGCAGTGCTTGATTAAATATGTAGTATTATCCTGCAGGAGCACTGCAATTTTTCCTCAGAATGGAAAAGTGTTAATTTTTCACTGTTCACATTAGCCACTGCTTGCAATTTAGCAGACACCCTTATCCAGACCAACTTACATTTTTATCTATCTGAGCAGTTGAGAATTAACAGCAGCAACTTGGTGTGTGGGGGTTTGAACCTGTATTTTCAAACCTGTTTGAAACTGTATCTGCAACTATATAGTAAGGATTGGATTGGATACTACCCTTGCAACTTCAAGTGAAAAATTCCAAGCCACAACAAATCTTTATAAAAAAATAAATAAAAGAAATTTAAATTTATATTAAATAATTTATTTAAAAGTTTTGTCTGTATTCATTCCTTCATTGATATCTTTGTGTTTCATACATTGGAGGACCTGAAACCAGTCTCAGAAAAAGTTCTGTCTGTCTTTATGTATCTGTCCATCTATTTTAATCTATTTTAAAATACTAGATACTAAGATGCTAATAAGCTGTACGCAAACACCCGCACCAAAAGATATTAATTAAAAAGTCTAAATTGAAATTCAATTAATCCTGGGATTAGTTCATATTTTCAACAGCGCCAAAGTGGTATAAGTAAATTTTAACATGCAGGAGTCAAACTCCAGTTTAAAAACATAATCTTTATCTGATTTATTTGGCTATCGATGAAAGAAGTACAACTTAGCATAAACAATGCGTAAGATACGCAAACTTAAACCATTGTATTTCTCGCCGTACAGAATAACGGTACACGTGGATTGTTGTTCTAACGTGTGTCCACCAGAGGGCGCCATTTAAACTCCGGGTTAAAGCTTCGGCAGTAAATGGAGACGCAGAGCCGCACTTTTGTGTGATCAGTAGAGGATCCACAGCACACAGCGCTGTTATACTTCTTAACGCGGTGAGTACTTTTAAACAACAACAACAACAACAACAACAACTCTAACAATGTACTTTGGTCGTTGTACGGTGACACATGAGTTTTTAAACATTCATAACTGTGTATAAAAACTACGAATGTATGCCAGATGCTGTAAAATGTTCCAGTTTAACCGGCTTTTGTCATTTCTTGCACTCAGCACTGCATGTTGATGCCTAAACTTGTCAGATTTTCTAGATTAGAGTATGTGAGTGGTGATATTTATCAGATACATGACATATCATGTGCCCTAATGTTGAATTAACACTTGCTTTGCCAAATTAACAACTTAACTGTGTTATAAATATGTTATATAAAGAAATCACCATGTGTTTGTTTCTGATTAATAATGTCTTATGGAACTGAATGGAACCACAGGAGCGTTGGTTTTGACCACATGACCATATATGAATGAAGTGGCCGTTGTGTATGTGTGTTATGTACAGTGACTTCCTTTGGTGTAAAAACATTCTTAAAATCATCTGATCGTAGCGGCTCTCAGTATTAGGCTAATACAACCTCAGACACACAATATAACTTTTTCAACATACAATTATTTGTTAAAAAAAAGGAAGCCAAAAACATGAGAAATACAAAGTACCCCTTACTGCTTTCACAGGTTTTAAGAGGTTAAGTTGCAGCCAGCCTCTGATTAATTGATCATGAGCAGGTGTGCAGACCTCCATGAAAGCAGATTTTTTTATTGTTTTTATTTTTTTTATATAAAAGTCTGCTGGTCTGGCTGGAGCATTCAGTGTGTGTAAACACGATGCCAAGAGGAAAAAAACAAGCACCTCAATCTGGAAAGGGTTATAAAGCCATTTCCAAACAATTTGGAGTTCAACAAAGATTATTCACAAGTGGAGAACATTCAAGATGGTTGTCAGTCCTCTCAGGAGTTCACAACAAGATCAGACTGCTCAATGCTCAGACCAAGAGATACACCTCACAGGCCTCACTGAGCATGTTAAATTCAATTTCTATTGCGTTTTTAGCAAATGGTCATTGTCTTAAAGCAGCTTCACAAAAATGAAAAGAAAATTTATGGACGTGTGTGTATGTGTGAGAATGTTAAAGTCCATGACAGCGCAATTAGAAGAAGACTGAACAATTATGGTTTGTGTGGAAGGGTTGCAAGGAGAAAGCCTCTTCTTTCTAAAAAGAACATGGAAACATGATGGAGGTTCCACAAAACTGCATCTGAACAAAAGCACAACGTTTCTGGAACTGCATCCGAACAAAGATGGACAGATGAGACCAAAGTGGAGTTGACTGGCCTTAATGCCAAGTGCCATGTTTGGCGAACACCAAACAGCATTTTAGCGGAAACACCTCGTACCCGCTGTTTGGGCCTGTTTTGCATTTTTGCAGTCAATGAGTCAACCATGAACTCCTCTGTATACAAGAGTATTCTAGAGGCACATGTGAGGCCATCTGTCTAACTGCTAAAGTTTGGGAAAAAATGTGTCATGCAACAGGACTATGATCTGAAGCACAGCAGTAAATCTACATCAGAATGGCCGCAAAAGAAAAGAATCAGGGTTATGAAATGGCCTAGACAAGATAGAGACCTTAAGCCAACCCAAAGACATTAATTAAGTGAAGCAATGTTGTAAAGAAGAATGGGGCAAAATTCCTCCATAATGATGTGAGGAAACAAAAGTCATACAGGAAACGGTTATTGTTGCCAACAGTAGCTCTTGTAGAGGTACGTCATTTTTACAAATACAAATATCTCATCAGAAGAATTTTTATATAACTAGTAGCCCACAAGATGATTATAAATGTATTATATGGACTAACCTTTTGTTGTGATGTATGTTTGACATGCTTGGTTTGTGCAATCAATTTTCCCCTTTATTTGTAAATGTACCAACAGTTATCCAATTGACATGGAACTTTTTTTTAAATCAATAAAAAAAACATGTAATTAAAGGTGGATTAATAGATATACTGTAAACATGTAAGGAGCTATAGACAGATAGCATCCACTTCAGTCTACTTAAGCAATATTGAAAGATTCATTAGTTTTGTGCAGTATGGTAAATTTATTTATGTGAGAAATCTTTTGTGTTTATAGCCTTTAACAGGAACAAGACCATGTTAGCCCTGGCTGTACGTGAGCTGAGCTTATGCTGTGCTTCTTTCCTCCTTCTGCATGGAGCGCAGTCTGATTCCAGTTTGACCAGCAAAACTATGGAGCTGATGTCTAAATACCGTCTGATAGATGGGTAATGACGCTCGTTTTATATGATTTGCATATTGACCTGGATAGTATGCTACAGGGGATATGATGGTATTTGAAAAATGTAAAAGTAACTTTTTTAGGGGGGTGGTTTCAGCGTTTTTCCTCTCGTGGCTGAGAATAAGTTCAGAGTAAGAGTTTAAGAGTAGGTTGTGTGCTACAGATGACCACTTGTGCATTTTGATTAGTTGAGGGGAGTGATGTAGGATCAGTAATACAGTCCAAACCTTGAACTGAGAAACCGAAGAAAACCATGCCTCACAGTAATATTCACACTCGCTTTTTTTTCTGCCTACAGACACAATGACCTCCCTTTGCACCTCCGCATTCGCCACAATAGCAATCTCAGCCAGGTTAATTTGTACAACAGCCCGCACACCGCTACGGATATAACTCGACTCCAAGCCGCTCATGTTGGAGGACAGGTAGTGTCCGTTTTATACTCTTCCTTGGAAATATTCTACTGTATTTAAATTATTTTTTTGCTAAATATGGCCAGAATAATGGTGTTACCAATGCAACAGGTAGTTTTACACAGCACCAGGGTAAATGTTCTGAGCACTAAGGTCATAAAATCTGATTCTTCTCATGGTGGCTTCTTCATTTCACTTCATGTGAGTTTTCCGCTATGTCCACTGCTAATACATTCTTCAACGATTCTGATTTGGAAGGGATAACTAATGTAAATACAATCATTAATCCTGTTATAATTTTTGTCTGGTTCAGATAATTTTCACATAAATGAGTCATAGATAGCGAAAGAAAAAATGTGGGTCAGCATTTGATAGAGGAGGTGTTACGTGGGGCGGTATGGAGAGACGCACCACGAGATGTTATAATATTATAAGAGCCCCGACGGGCTTTAGAGGGGGTCAACGAAATAGGAGGTGGTGAGAGTGCTTATGACAGGCACAGGAAGACATTTCCGTTTGGAGATGGCGTGGGATTATTAATTAATAAACGTAAAAGGAAACCAAAGAAAACTGAAAATACAAAATAAACAGAGCTTCTCCGTCTACTCGAGAAACTAAAACAAAAACTTGTATCCTCTCGGTGCATATGCCCTTACTGAGGATTTATGGTTGAGAGATAGGTTTGTGTCTTTTCTGCACTGGGTGTCGCTCTCTCTCCCTTTCTTTCTCTCGCTCTCTTTTGCCAGCGTCCTAGCGAGGCAGAGTCTGGGTCTTTGCCTCTGTCTCTCGTCTTTCTGCGCGCTTCTCTATCTAGTTTTCTCTTTCTGTCTTTTCTTTGGTCCTGATACCTTTTCTGGTGCTAAATAATGATCAAAAAGGTATCAGGGCCCTTTATATAAACACGCCGCCAGGTGCGGCTCATTTAGGCTGATTGCGTGACGGCGGCGTTGCCTGGCAACTGCGTGTATAAATGGCCGCGCCTTTGCATGTTCAGGACTCTGCGGGGTAGCAGCCTGTGGATCTGCCCGCTCTGAACAGTTTATGCGCGGCGCGACCCGCATCGTTACAGAAGGCATGTGCAATGCCATAAAGAATGCTTAGTTTACTGTAAAAGATAAAGCCTAGACAAAGAAAACAGACAACTATAATAAAACGTTTAAAATGAGATGCAGAAAAACCGTGCAGAGTGCAGATGAGGTACAAGAGATGATCATTAGTGAGTCATGTGACATGCTTTTTGAAGTAGATTTTTTTTTTACAAATGCAGCTTAAGCACCTTTAATTTGATTAAATACAGTGAATATGAAGCAAACAAACAAATAAATTAAAGCCACTTTTGGTAGTATGTACAAAATGCAGTAAATGCTGAGTGCACGTTTCAAAAGGACCATGTGTGCATGATCAGACACACACACACACACACACACACACACACACACACACACACACACACACGTTTCTTTACAGCCCAACATTCTACAGGAATTATCGTACACTGTTACAGTAGCATAAACAAACACTTCCTTGGGTTTGCTGATTTGCATCTCGACCTAAAAATACACATCACATCATTCAGCATCACAGAAGAGAATTAACTGGCTTATGACAGGGGATACAGGAATACTGTATTTAATTGGAGCTCGCTCACTGTGTCAAACCATGTATGGGAAGTACAATTGAAAAGCAGATCGTTTAATTTACATTACTGACTTTACTATGAGTTCATGATTAAACCATGTACATGTTTGAACAAGAGAGCAGAATATTTAATAAAGCTGAAGCTTAAATACCTGTTTTACATATTGCTACATATTGCTTTATCTAATATAAAATAGTTCCAACAGGTTCTGCTGATGCAATACTCTGACTGTTTTTCATGATATTAGACTGCTTCATTAAGTAAAAAAAATAATGTTGAGAAAAAATTTTTTTGAATTAAAGAGATGGAGATGAATGGTGGGGTGCAGTGTTTGTCATGTAGTTGGCTTTGCATCTCAAGGTGTGACATGATCATGCTTTGAAAGCTTCTGAGGTCCAAATAGTTCACAATCACTGGGACCACCAGGGAGAATTAGGGGGCCCCATTGTCCAAATAGCGTGTACTACCAGCCCAAACCGGTGTTCAGATGTTCATCTAGTCTAAGCTCTTAGGCCACCGTATGTATTTGTAAATCGGTCATTATTTGGGGGTATGTATGTGCAACATGTGTCTACTATCATGGCACAGATGCCACGTTCTTTATCTAATATTGTGTCAAGTACAATTGTTTTTTGCTTAGAGCTGAATCTAACTGCTGTTATTATTATTTTAATTCGGCTCATCAGTTCCAAATCTGCATGATACCATATTGATGAAACATGACATGTATGAGCTGTTCCCACTTGTTCCTAGCTGATGTTCTGGTGGGGGAAAGTGATCACTGGCAATTCCCTCCTGGTGGGGGAAAGTTGTCACTCTCATCAAAGCACAGGATCACCTCCAAACTCTTGGTAGACTACAAAAGATATTCTTTTCACATATCCAATACCAAAGTGCCCAAGCGCAACATTGAACCGCTGGGTGTAATAATGAGCAACTGTCTTACAAACACCTACTTTTCCAAATAGGAACGATATTGTAAGTGCATCTGTTCCAACATATGATGCCTACATAATGGCAGTAACAATAATACTTACTTTGCAAAAATAATTTAAACAGTATCTGGATATTTCATCAAGTTCACTTCCTTTGACTTTCAAAAGAAACATGCTTCCCCCCCACTGTTATGGGCATTGCTACACAGACAAAGCCAGGACTTTAGTCAGCTGTCGTGCAGTATAATTTGCAAACTGCCAGAAGGCATTGCCTTGCATGCCACATCGAATCCTGGTGCGAGTTTGCAGCTTACTGCGTTTCACGTCAGTCAGGGGATAGGTACCGTTTGCTGACACTTGTTTATCAGTCCGGAACAGTCATCACCATCACAAGCAACAGAAAGCATCAAACAGCCTTTGGTCTTTGTTTAAATTTATTTTTTATGGTACATGATGCATGTGTGTGTCGAGCAGTTCCTTTGTGGGATGGCTGTGGGCAATCCCTAATCACCATCTGTTTCTTTAGTAATGCCTTCTTTTGTTTTAAACAGTTTACGTGTTGCTGGGGACCTGTTGTGAATTGCAAGTTGTTCAATGAAAACTTTGTTTTTTGTTATTTGCTCTGATTATTACTTGGCTAGGACCTTTCAGAGCGCTGAATGCCTCGAGTACGCTGTTGTGTATTTTCAAAGCTATCAGTGGAGGTTGATCATGTAGAACAGCCTCTCCTATCAATATTGATTTTGCCCACTTACAGTAGGATTACAATGACACTACCTTGCTAATTCATTGTCACCTGTACTATTCTGCTCTAGTCTGTGCAGCTGCCACATGCTTAGGCTCTGGTACCTCATGCATTGACCTGCGTGAAGCCACACAGCACTTTCCAGTTCTTCTTTCTGAAGTCCTTGACCACAATCCACTCACCTACTGTAGCTCCAGATCATGCAATTCAGCTTGTGCTGGTATTGGAAGGGCCTTATTTACCTACGTATGGGTCTGAGGGCACGTCACCCTCAAACAAGTTTTGTGGATACCATTGTTTGAGGTTTTAGTGGATTTCTAATGGATTTTAGTTGAACAGTAATGTTATATTATTGGTAGGGTCAGTCCACTGCAGACCTGTTTCTTCAACAAGTTGCCTCTACCCATTTTGAAAACATGTCTACTAAAAGACAATATATATGTTTTTTTTTTATCTTTAATGGGCATCAAGGTCTGTCTATAAATGCTCAAAAGGTCTTTGTGATTGTGGGCTTTCAGTTACTTGTCAAAAATTTTGGTTAAACAATTTATAACTTTTTTGTTAGAGAATATAGAAGGTTTTTGTGCCAACTATCACACATCCCTTCTTTTTGACACATGAGCTAGACCATGAATAAACCTTCCATAAACACCATGGTTCACCATTTGAACCGTACCAAACTCCTTGTTTGACCATGCAACCTGCTTTCCTCTAAAACACTTTCTCCTCTGGTGCTGCTTGAGACAGGAGTTTGCTTAGATCTGCCGTTGGGGTTAAAGCAGGTTTAGAGACATAAGTTATGGTTTAACTTTTCTTTTTTTTTCTCTTGTGTAGCCGTCTTTGCTGCTGTATTTCCTTTTATGAAATGGGATCTGTTTTGTTAATGTGAGTATCATGTTTATACACATCTGTTGGTTTTGGCCAAATCAGGCCATGCGAATGCCTTTTAAGCTCTTCAGGCACACCTGTTGCATGTGCATACAGCACAACAGTATGTTTCCCAATTGTCCTAATATTTGGTGTTGATAAAGATGTTAACTACATTTTTCTTCCCTCAATTCACAAGCTTGAGCCAAAGCTGTGATCTCTGCCGATTTTTAATAGTTTTTTTTAGAATTTCATGTGCTGTCACCACTGCAAACCTCACTCTGTTAGTACTGTACCTGCTTCTGGATCACGAAATGCTGATCCATACAAGATAAATACATACAATATTAAATCTGGATTCTGTAATGGCACTTCCTACAGATCAATAAAACAGAGGAACAAACTTGATTAACAGTGGGAAATGCAACTGTGGTCTTCTCTTTCGCCTTCTGTAGGAAAAAGAGTTACACAACTGTACAAATTTTCATAATGATGTCTGGCATTTCAAGCAATATAGCATTGTACCCTATCCATTCTGCTGCAGATAAATGTGATTATTTTCTTTTCCAATAAAATAAGTAAAATTGCATGAAGAGCTAGAATAGTTAAATTACTCTAACCCAGTATAACTCTTGAGGCTACAACTGCCTTCTCAGCTGCTGTTACCCGCTGTAGGGCTAAATTGTTCAGTGAGGCCTTGAAGATTATACAGTTCAGAATTTATGTTCTGCAGTGGAATATCTCAATTGTTTATTTGTTTTGGAATATTTTGGATTGCTCCAAGTGAATCAGTTTATCTTGAGCCAAAACAGCGTGCTAAGGATTTGATTTGTGTGTACGAATTGGAGCTTTGATAGGCTTGCTTTGAGTCCTTGCTCTACTAGATGACAGATTTTTACTAGGACACCAGCTTTCAATAAAGAATTTGACACTAGAATTATACCCACAATAATAAAAGCAAAAGATTTATGTTTAAAGGGATACTGTTGTTTGCAGTAACTTTGGGGTGATAACCACCGGTTCAGTTGCCTTAATAAAATCAACATCATACTTGCCTTTTGCAAATGTGAATAATTATCAAAAGGTTTTAAATACTGAACCAAATTTCCCCCCTGGCTTCTTGTCAGCTATCATGTACCTAGTTATGTCACACATATAATTGACCAGCAGTGCATAAGCATTTGTTTCTGGTGCTTTACTTGACTGTTGGATCAGCGGTGCATTAACAATCATTCTCACTCATACAATGCGTCACCAAAGGGCACAAATCTTTCTACTCACTTTCTTACTCGTAGCCAATGACACATGAGGAGCCCCCAACTAACGGCATAAAGGAGACACTTTGTCATGTGTGTACATCTGTGCTTGTCCCAAAACGATGGACACGATGGATTGCCCCATTTCTTATCATATCTCTCGCCTGAACTTCCATTTCCATTTATAGGTGATATATGGGTATCACCACAGCATTTACTAAACTCACAGCTACAGTACAGAGCTTCCATTCATACAAATAGAACAGGGTCAAATTTCACAAGAGTGAAGTTTACATACTCGGTTTACATACACAGCAGACATGTACCTAATTTACACATCAAATCTTTCCCCAGTAGATTTCCTGGGCATCGAGAAGAAAATTCTGAAGAAAAAAAGGCTGCATGATGTGTTTTCAAACTGCCCGGTCTGAAGTGCCCACAGTTCAGGAATCTGCCACTCACTTTCTGAGGGTTAATGATTTAATGAGTGAATGAGTTGCACCAGAATCTCCCAACAATGGAATGTGCTTGCCATTGATGTGGAAAATATGTACATACAGTGGGTGTTTCATATTTATGATTAAATAACGATTAGCAATCACATCCAAGTCATTAAAAAGGACAGCAAGTTTTTCTTCAAAACAAGAATTTTTTTATACTGGAAAGTTTTTTGGCTTTACGTTACACGTATTTTAACATGGGCCATATGATCTGTCTTGAATGTGCAAAGAGAGCAAACAGACCTAATAGCCATGATAGGAGCTCTGCTACAGTCTAACAGCATGGTGATATAATTATATGCTATAACAAACTGTATGCTTTATACTGATTCAATACCCAGCTGATGATATTAGATGTAATAATAAGTGCCTTTACACAGGGCTTCTGAGGGTGTAAATGAAATAGGAGGTAATGAGAGCGCTTATAACACGCAGGGGAAGACTTCATCGTTTGGAGAGTGAAAGGCTGAACACAAAACTAACAGAGCTAACGTTCACCATACCGAGGATTTGTGTGGGATTTTTATTTGCTTTATACACCTAAACTCAGAGCGAGCGAGCATGCACGCCACTCGCACTGTGTGCCGTGCTTTAACTCTCTTTCTCGTCGGCTGGATGCTTTGTTTTTGTCTTTGGCCCTGATACCTTTACCGGTGCTACCTAATAATCGCACAGAGTGCGCCGCTATCAGGACCCTTAAACAGACACACCGAGAGGTGCGGCGCATCCTCGTGATTGCCTTTGTGGCGGCGTCGCCTAGCAACCGCGCGCCAGGGTGACCGCGCATCCGCCTGTTCAGAACTCGTGTTTTCACGCGTTTCAGGACAAAGTTTTATTGATTTATTGAACAACCTGCTCTTTCTGTACACTTTAATAATTCAATATAATACTGATTCAGTACCTTTTTGCTGATTCAGTACCCTACGCATGTATTAATCATTGTTGATTCAACACCATACTGATTCAGTGTCGTTTACTGATTCATTACCCTGCTGATGCAGTACTCGTTACTGATTCAATATTGTTTCGATTCAATACAATTACTGCTTCAACACTCTACTAATGTACTTTTTTTTTATTCAGTACCCTACTGATTAAGTACCAATTTAGTGATTAAGACCCATCCTGATGCAGTGCTGTTTACTGATAATACATCGTTACTGTCTACTTCATACTGTACCTATTTAGTAAGCAATACTGTACTCATGGTCTTGTATTTAATATCCTATTTTCATTTTATTTCCTGTACTTGGACATGACTCATGTTGCTGGTTCACATAAATGAGGACTAACTTTGCGCTTAAAGCATGGGCAGTAACACTGCTGCTGTCACACACATTATTGCATTTCACCCATACTGCTGGTACGCACATATCTTTATCCTCTTATACCTTTTTTATATTACACATGGCATATTGCACATTGCGCACAGTAAATCTGAAAAGTTAAATTTCCTGTAACTGTAAAACTGTAATTTTACATTATTTACTTAGTGTAATTTTTCACTTCTCTTATGGCAGATAAACTATCTATCTTTTTATTCAATCTTATCTTTCCTTTTTAGGTCGTGAACAGTCGTTGTGTACGTGACAATTAAAATGATAATTTTTATTTGTTTATTTATCAATTTATTTGATTTTGAATCAGTTTTATTTGTTAACTATCCAACCCTCATTTAATACCACACTGCTTCTTAAATAATTTGTGATGGATTCAGGTTCAATATCATGTATGAAATAAATAATCATACTACCCTTTATTTAACTTTGACAACCTTTTCCTTTGTCAGATTTTTGCAGCATATGTGTTATGTACAGCTCAAGACAAGGATGCTGTTAGATTGGCATTGGAACAGATTGATTTGATAAGGCGTGTGTGTACTGAATACCCAGAGCTGGAGTTGGCTACCACTGCTGCAGGTAAATAATAAAAAATTGCCCTTAAGGTAAAATTGCACATGAAAAAAAAAAAAAAAAAACTTCATACTATTGTCTCTCGTGTGACCTAAAGAACTGTAATTAATGTTTACGTTTAATGCTATTGTATTTAGTTGTAATATATATTATTATACAATATTTTCAGTTACCAAGAGCATATTTTATTACTTTATCTTGATAGCTATTGTGTACTTTTAATGGCATGGCCAAATGTTTTAAGAATTACACAAATATAAATTTTTACTGCTGCTTCGGTGTTTTTAGATCTTTTTGTCAGATGTTACTATGGTATACTGAAGTATAATTACAAGCATTTCTTAAGTGTCAAATACATTTATTGAAAATTACATTAAGTTTATGCAAAGAGTCAATATTTGCAGTGTTGACCGTTTTTTTTTCAAGATTTCTGCAATTTGTCCTGGCATGCTGTCAGTCAACCTCTGGGCCACATCCTGACTGATGGCAGCCAATTCTTGCATAATCAATACTTGTAGTTTGTTAGAATTTGTGGGTTTTTGTTTGTCCACTCGCTTCTTGAGGATAGACCACAAGTTCAAAATAGGATTACGGTCTGGGGAGTTTCCTGGACATGGACATAAAATTTCTTTGTCACTTAGTTATCACTTTTGCCTTATGGCAAGGTGCTCCATTATGCATTGTTCGTCACCAAACTGTTTTTGGAAGGTTGGGAGAAGTTGCTTTTGGAGGACGTTTTTGTACAATTCTTTATTCATGGCTGTGTTCTTAGGCAAAATTGTGAGTGAGCCCACTCGCTTGGCTGAGAAGCAACCACACACATGTAGGGTCTCAGGATGCTTTACTGTTGGTATAACACAGAAGTGATGGTAGCTAAATGACTGAAAATTCTGAAGCGGATGACTTTGTAAAAAATTTATATTTGTGTCATTTTCCAAATCTTTGATTAAAGAAATGAACACCACAAAGAAGATAGCTTGCTTGATCAGTGTAGAAGGAGGCCATGCAATTGATAGCAGTCTGCCAGCTTTGCGCATGTTCTACCAACTTGGAGTGAGATCAGTGACCCTCACACACACCTGCAACACACCTTGGTAAGCACATGGTCACAGTCATTCATATTCTTATTATTATTAGTAGCATGGTGGACCCCTCTCTGCACAGCAAGAATATGAACATGATACTGTGTGTTGTAGTATGTATTTGACACAAGAGAATGCTTTATGTAGTGCTTATAAATGCACACTCTAACACACACTATCACGTCAGTTTGAGACAGGTGCACCATCCAGATAATATTTTCTTAATGGTTGGATTTTTCTGTGTGGATGCTCATGCGTGCAAAGATGTTCCTCACTTGTTTTCTTATGTAGGGCCGAAAGCTCATCCCCTTATTACACTTACTACAAGAGAAACAACAATGCTTTGACAGATTTTGGCAAGGTAATAAAAAAATAAACACATTTCAAATTACAGTGGAACCTCGGATTGCGAGTAACGTGGTTTACGAGTGTTCTGCAAACCGAGCAAAGATTTTTAATACATTTTTAATCAGAAACCGAGCAAGTATTAGTTTACGAGCGCCGAGTATCATGTAGCACACATGCGACTCTTATTTTGACACACCGAGCGGCAAGTGATCGCAACTGAGCCAGTGATTTTTCTCTCTCTTGCGCTGCGGGAATTATGGGTAATCGTCTCCCCTGCTGCATCCCCTGTGTCAAAATAAGAGTCCCCTGCTGCGTCTTAGTGCTCGTCTCTTATAATCAACATCCCCCTCTCTCTTCTGTGTGCGTGTGCGTAATTTGACACTGTGCCCTAGACACACCGACACACACACACACACACACACACACACACACACACATACAAAAGGAGTTTTACTGTTTAAGACGAGGCGAGGGGCTAATTCCACACACACACACACACACACACACACACACACACACACACACAAATACATGGCGCCTGCGCGCACAAACGGGAACACTTAACTGTCTGGATTTATTTTTACTTTTTTTTTCAAAATGTTAAGTGCAGGTTAATTTGTTTTATTTTTACTTTATATGTTGTATTAATTATTTTTATGTATTTATTGTTTTGGGCTGTAGAACGAAATAATACGAGTTTTCATTATTTCTTATGGGAAAAGTCTATTTGGTTTACGAGTGTTTTTGAAATACGAGCCCGCTTCCGGAACGAATTATGCTCGTAATCCAAGGTTCCACTGTAATACAATTAATTTCTGTTGTTCAGTGTACGCAACACGACAGATTTTAACAATTCTATCCAGAAGTTTCAGTATAATCTTTCAATTTTAAATCTTTCTTTGGGCATGCATTTGTGACTGAAATCTTTGTTCCAAAACAAGCGGAATATGCTGTAAAAACCATGGTGCTGGAATTCCGGCTTAATCATTCAGCCATGCATTCATAATCTATATTGCTTATGTAGTCATGGGGGGATAGAGGAACCTCACACAGCCGATCATACACTACGAGCAATTTAGGAATGCCAAACTGTATACACAACATGTATTTGGACTGTAACCCACCAAGCACAAGGAGGCTAGAGGCAAGATTTGTACCTGGATGTGCGAGTTGACATTGCTAAATCCTGAACCACTGTGCCATTGCCATTTATAACAACATGATATGAATGCTGGTTATATACTGTATATAAATTGAGCTTTTTTTGATGGTGCACTTACTGTTTGTGTGTTTGTGTGTATGCATCCTGCTCATTACTCCAGGCAGTAGTGCATGAGATGAACAGGCTGGGAATGTTGGTTGACCTGTCTCATACTTCCTGGGCTACGGCGCGAGCTGTGCTGCAACTTTCCAAAGCTCCAGTGATCTTCAGCCACTCCTCCGCCTACACCATCTGTAACAACTCACGCAATGTCCCTGATGACCTGCTTCTCATGCTGGTGACTCCAATCCTCCCTAAATGTGCCAGAAGAGAGTATATAATAGATTTAGGGTATTGTTTAGCTTCTGGGTTACATTTGAAGAAAATAAGCAAAAGGTTATAGGATCTAAAGAATCCCAGGAGCACTTTGCTTGCAGATATTATTATTATTATTATTATTATTATTATTATTATTATTATTATCATGCCATAATTACAAAAATGTATTCTTTACATTTTAACACTAGAAAGCAAATGGAGGGCTCATCATGGTGACATTCTACAAAGGTTTTATATCCTGTGGTGCACCAGCAAATGTCTCTCTTGTAGCTGGTGAGAATATTTATTTTACCATTTAGACCCTCACACCTAATCATAGGCCATGGGCGAGATTTGAACCCCCAAACATTTGTCCCGGAAGCATGCTTGTAATCTGAAGCACTCGTATATCAAAGCAAAGTGAAAGCTTTCCTTATTTCCCCTCAAGAAATTATGGAAACGTTACCCACAACCGAAAAATATTAATATAAAAATAATTAATACAAAATATTATGTAAAAATAAAATTAATTAACCTGCACTTTATCTTTGAAAAGAATTATGGCTGGTGTGAGACTAGAAGGAGGAGAAGGGGGCTCCTTTGTAGAACGACTTAAACACACGCGAGACGGAATCACTGCTCTCTTGTCCTATTGTCCTGTGATTTGTAATAATTGCGGAGGTTGTCTGTGATCTTAATCCCGTACAAATCGGCCATGTCTGTAATTTGGCCAGTATTTTGCAGTATCGTATATACATTTTTCAAGGTTTTTGTTTCATATGCACCTTTTTATTCATCGTCCACAAAGAATGGAGGCTGCGTTGGGGCGCAAAATACTTTAAAGTATTTTGGGGGCTGGCTCATATCCCTATACACTATACAACTATACAATGTGCAGAAAGAGAAAGCTGAAAACCATCAGACGAGCGAAAGCAAAAAGAATGATTAGAGAGTGATGGATGACATGTATAGCAGGATGTGGTAAACACTCTGCTGTTTATATCATACAGCCAGACCTGTAATGACATTTCCAAACAATAGGCTATCCAAAATAGTGCACAATTAGGCATGGAGGTTCACATCATAATTCAAGGTTAATGAGTTACAGAGAAATCAAGCACGACACAGCTCAAGCTATTAGATTTTAACCCGGTGAAATGTAAATGACATAGGGTGCAGTAACTATATTTGTTTCTTTTTTCAATCCATCTAACCAGACATCCATAAATTCCCTGTGCCTCACACAAAGTCTGCAAAAGACACACACACACACACACACACACACACACACTCTCTCTCCCCTCCTCTTTTCATCGCAACACACTTAAGAAACACACATCTTGGGGTATATGCTGTATATCCGGGATATACAGTGAATCAATAAATTTGAGTAAAATCGCTTGCTTTCCTTATTCCATGTGAATGCGCCACACAAAACTCAGATGTGAGGGGATAATTTCTAAATCACACAAGGTCCCAAGATAATACTCATCCCATGCAAATAGTACATCTGTCAGCAAAAGGTAATCTTTAACAAGTAATCCTCTGTAATGACACTTGCTTTTGGACACGAAAAAAAAATAAATTTCACTCACACACACATGGTCACAATGTTAAAGTAAACAGTACACGTGCACGCGCATTGACTATACGAGACTGAGCACGGGAGACGTGAGAAAAGAACCATTGGCTCAGTTGTGATCATGTGACACCCGGCAGACTAAGCGTATACGTACTATAATACTCGTATTTCAAGACCTCGCTCATTTATCAAGTTAATATATATTTTTAAATTTTCATATTCTACTATATAACTTTTTTATGCATGCACAACATTTGCACTTTTGGAGAAAAAACAAACCAGCTGTAAAATATGTTAAGTCAAAACAGCCAGGCAATAAAAGGGAAAAAGGTTCCTTTTTTGGTATGGTTAATTTAGCTAAAAAACTGTTTGCCTCTGCACTGAAGTTAAAACAAATCTTTTACAATGCTCCAAGCTCATTATATCCAAATGTCAAACAGAAATCAGTGTTTTGTTTAAACCAAATTAAACACTAAAGGATTTGAGTTCTTTAAAATGCTTTAAGCTTGGTCATCAGTTCTGGTATTCCTTTCAAATATCATTAGCAAGGTTTCATAATGTGGAAAAATAACACAAAACAGTATTCAGACTGTACCTCACTCATTGTCTATACTTCTTTATCCTGTATACAGGGTCGTGGGGGGCCTGGAGACGTAGGGCACGAGGCGGGGTACACCCTGTACAGAGTGCCAAACCATTGCAGTCAGACTGTACTGTATACTGCATTATCTGTTGCATGCTACTTCATTTTTTTTTATCTTTTTACCTTTTCTGTGCCCTGCAGACCATTTTGACCATCTTAAGCATGTAATAGGAGCAGAACACATTGGAATCGGTGGAGACTATGATGGGGCCAGTGGGTAAGAGAGCTTTCCTGTTTTCACGTTTGTAATTAGTTTCAATTTCAGCAAACAGATTCACTCTGTTTCAGACTGGCATGCATGGAAAACATATGCGCTAAATCAGTGTGTCCTGAGTGTTTGTGTCTGTGCTCATAGTTTCCCTCAGGGTCTAGAGGATGTGTCGAAATACCCTGCTGTGATTGGAGAGCTATTGAGTAGGAACTGGAGCGAGGCAGAACTGGCAGGCGTGCTGAGGCTCAACTTCATCCGAGTGTTTGAGAAAGTGGAGAAGGTGAGAGATGGCCTTCAGTTAAACCTCATAAATCTACATCTGCTCAAGTCCGGTAATTCATGGATAACATGAAAGCGAAAGCAATCAGGATAAAGATCACCACATTAGAAAACAATCTGGCTTTTTAAAAAAAGATGTAAAATATATAATAGTATATTCTTCTTTAATAGGTTATTGTATCTTATATGGCAAATGGTCCATATGAACAGATTTTATGTATATACTATATGGCTACAGAAAGAACATCATATTATGATGTAAACAGTTATTTTACATAAGCCCTAGAGATAAATGTCTTTCCCACACATTCCTATGAAATGTATCATTATTGCCATCTGTTTCTACAGTGTCTTGTTAAATGTTTTTGCAACACTGTGCTAAAGATCTAACCTTTTTTGTACAGTAGCATGTGTTTAAAACGTGTGTAGACATTGCATGTCTAAAAGCTGATGCTTTTTTTGTCATTTTCTACGGTACAGATACGTAATGAGCTGCGCAGCACCCGTCCCAGTGAAGTAGTCATCCCCATTGCAGAGGCTCAGAATGAATGCCGTTTGGTGCTGAGGCGTCCGAATATACCCAAAGAAGTCAAGTCATCTGGTATGCGTGCAAGTAATCTTTTAAGCTCAGGTGCTCTGTTTTGGACTGTTCTCCTTTTACATGTTGTGTTGCTACATAAACTGGCATGAATTAATGCTGATGCAAAAAAAATTATTTGTTAAAGAAGATATTTTGAGTCCTATACTTAAATAATATATTCAAGCATTTTAGAATGTTCTCTAAATCATTAATTTTATTTGTTTACATTGTCTATGTGCCAGTGTCTTGGCTCCGTCACTCCGTCTAACCTGTTTCAATACTTGTTTGTTACCTAATGTGTGCACCTGTTCTAAGTGCATTCCAAGATTAATTTGAAGACTTTTTATATTTTTCAGTTCATCACAATATTTTATTAAGTGTAAGAGTGCAATACTAAACTTTGTTCCTTGAGTCAGTGTCTTCTGGTTTTCACTTTGACTGCACTTTTTATTCACAATTGTTGCTGCCTGTTCGGGATTTGATTTTCTTTATCGATTATAAAAATAATTTTTAGATAATCTGTCACAAACAACAAAGAAAAGTCAAAATCAAGTCAAGAGTGTAGGGTCATAAGCACTTGCATCCTGCATTTGATTATCATGATTACACCTGTGTAAGGGTTTTAAATCACTTTTAAATCATTTAAATAATTTGCGAGTATGTGAGAGAATTGCTTTAAACAGACTAGCTTTTTCTTTCTCAAAGTTGAGAGGATATTAATTATAATATAATAATTTATTGTTAGTAAATGACAATTGCTAGGAGGTCCTTGTTTTCTGACTGCACTTTACAGTTTCTCAATAATGTAAAAATTTACATTTTTGTTTCATCAACTTGCAATAATAAAACAATATAGAGCAATATTTAGATTGTTTTAAGAGTCCCTTTATTATAAATTAAATTCTGATTTAAGATTAAACAATTAAAAGCAGTTTTATACTTTATTGGTCATTTCAGGTCTTGGTTTGGGATCCCTGTGCTTTTTATCACTGATTTTTTCTTTTCTTTTTCTTCCTGTCTAAGTTAGGATTGCACCAACACATGCACAAATCAAGAATTAGAACATGGTAACTGAGTTAAAATGTATTTGTTTATTCATTTATTTATTTTCATTCTGTTCATTGTCAGTTTTACAGATGCATTTGTCTGTACAGTTATTATGGCCATAAAAACATCAACGTGTATCAATAACAGCTGTCATTGTGGAGTTGTGTGGATGCCTAAACATACAGAAAAAAAGTCTTCCTTTAATTAAAAAAACCCCTAACATTATATTTCTTTGTAATGTTCAAAAGTCCAGTACAAAAAGTCATAAGTTAAAAACACCATTTTACTTTTTCACCCATAAACATCAATAAACTCAATGTTTTTTTTCATTATCTACAACCTGGGGCTCTTAAGCCAATGGGGAGTAAAATCAAATAAATAAGGAAATATATAAAATAAATAAAACAACTAATCCAAGTTAAATTTATGTTTGGACTGAAGCTCTTCAAAAAGAAATCTTACAGAAACACATGAGCCGATGTGGCTGCAGCTGCTCTGAAGTAGCGTAACAGTCTGTAATGTAAGGTTTCCCAAAATAGCAGATTTACTCTCTGTGCAGACTGATAAAACTTCCTGTTTACTGTGGATTCCGGCCCACATGTTTTTTTAAATTTTTTATCACAAATGGTTAAAAGTGGTATTTCTGTTTCAAATGAGAAGCAGATGAGCTGGCGTCAGTCTTTCAAGTAAAGCAATTTAGCTTCTTATCAACTGAAATGCACTTCAATCGTGACCTTTGATAACTTCCTATCTGCTATTGCCTCATAGACTGTGTGTGTGTGTGTGTGTGTGTGTGTGTGTGTGTAAGTGTGTGTGTGCGTGTGTGTGTGTGTGTGTGTGTTTGAATTCTTGTAAGACTGTAGCCAGAGAATGAGTGCTATACTGTATGTGGGCATTCATATAGAATAGCTCACAACTAATTTTTAGCATTAAAAATAAAAACATTTATATTCAGATAATGTCTGTTATTCTGCTTCAATTAGCTTTATGGCAAATCTGTCAACTTGGTAAGTTATGAGTAGATGGTGATGACTTCACGACCTCCACCGCGTACAAGCAGCACTCTCTCAAGACCTTCAGTTAACACCTCCAGGAACTCCATATCTGAAAAATTTGGGTTAGGGAATGGACAGGATTCAGACACAGTTGAGTCAGAAAGTGCTTCTCAGGGATGCTCTTGAAGGGTTCTCTCTACCCATGGGCCTTTTCTTTTCTCTTTTTTGGACTTTATCTTGTTGGGACTTTTATATTGACATGGATGTTTAAAGTTTCCAGGTTCACATCCCAATTTTGTCTCGTGATTCTGGATTTGATTCCTGTTTCTTACTATTAATCTACTGATGTACAGTTACTGGTTTTGTCATCATCCACAATTGCAAAGTGCGGTCTATAATAATCATCAGTAAATTATTAAATGCTTTATCCTAACAAGGATTGAAGTATAGTGGAACTTCGGTTTACGAGTGTTCCGCAAGACGAGCAAAGATTTTTAATAAAATTTGACTTGAAAAACGAGCATGTCTTGGTTTACGAGTGTAGAGACACCGACACACACACACTCTCTCGCCTTTACACCCCCCCTCCCCGGCTTCACACAGACACACACACACACTTTGCTCTACACAGAAACTCTGCTCTGTCGCGATTCTTTTCAAAGGTAAGGTGCTGGTTCGTTTGTTTTTGTTTTTTTTACTTTACAGCAGTGATTCCGTAAGTCTGCCCTCACGCGAGTGTCATTTCAGGGATTTCTTTTTTTCCCCGTTAAAACAGTGTTTCCATTGTGTGTGTTTTTTGTGAAACTTAAAAAGCGATGTGGGGAGAGGGAAGAGTTTTAATGTGTAAGACGAGGCGAGGGAAGGGGCCAATTCCACACACACATACACACACACATACACACACAAATACACGGCGCCTGCGCACACAAATGGAAACACTTTTTTTAAAGGCGAGAGAGTGACACACGGTGTCAAAATAAGAGTCGCATACATGATACATGATACTCGTTGCTCATAAACTAATACTTGCTCGGTTTCTGATTAAAAATTTATTAAAAATCTTTGCTCGGTTTGTGGAACACTCGTAAACCACGTTACTCGCAATCTGAGGTTCCACTGTATTTGTACTATATATATTGTATTTATTATTTTTCTGTATTTATTTTTTTGGGCTGTAGAACGAATTATTTGAGTTTTCATTATTTCTTATGGGAAGATTTGTGTGGAATATGAGCCCGCCTCCGGAACGAATTTTGCTCGTAATCCAAGGTTCCACTGTATATACTGTACAGTGGTAACTAGGCATATGAGCGTCCCGCCTCATAAATTATCGCCTTAAGAACTAAAATTTTGCAAGAAATTTGCATTGGCACATGAAGAATTTTGGCATAAATGAATGAACTAACCGAATGCTGGCTAAGTTGCATGGGTTTTTTGACATTTTGTGATCAAGGACAGTAGCGAGAAGAAAAGGGAGCCATTTCAGTTCAGTTTTTAAAGTAGCCAGTGCCAAGAGGACTCATAAACTAAGGTTAAGTGAGGTTTAACTATTTATTTCAAATTTTACTTAATTTCCATGGCTTTTCTAAATGTTTTGATTGTTTCTACATACAAATATATGATTATGGTTAATATTTTTGGGTGGAACAGATTATCTGCATTTACACTATTTCCTATGGAAAAATCACAAAATCACACCAGCTCTACTGTATATGTTTTTTTAAAAGCCAATGGTTTGTGGAGACCTGAGCATTACATTCTGCATATGTTGGCCTTTTTCAAATTGTTGTCACAAAGTTAGTTCTTTGGAGCTACTATAAGTGGCCATTTGGTTGATTGATTAAGTGTAATCATTCTATTACTAGTTCAACAATTGCAAATTTAAATCCGATTTCAATTGGATTTCAGACTTTTAATACCAGAAATGCTACTGCTCCCAACTGCATTACGTAAAAGCTGATTACCATAAATACCATAAAAGTTGCTAAGACTTCCTATTTTTCCAGCTGGGATAACAATTACACCTTGAATTAAATTTATGAGTAGTCCTCGTAAGGTTGTTTAGGATTATTTAGTCTGTACTGTGAAGTCAGAATTGTTCAGTGTTTTAAGGATACAGTTCTCATCCCCATCAGGATTTCGTGGAGGCCCGGGCATGTTGAGCAGCACCAGTCTGGCATCATGGGACTTGTTCACAATGACTTCGTTGAGCTTCACTGCCGTGTGCATCCGTCTCACATTAGATTGATCTCTGGCTCACAAATAGACAAATACCAAAGATATAGCAAAAGACAAATCAGACAGAGTAAAAGAAAATTTCCTGGTGCTAAACCAGTTTAATGTCAGAGGTTCAATGTGTTTGTTAGTATTGTATTAAAAGGAAAACATTTTCAATGCTATCTTAAATTAAGATAAAAGGAAAAAGTAAAGTCCTCACGGTTTAAGACTAATGAGTTCTCTGAAGTTCTCCGGAGCGTTGTTGCGGTTTCGTCTCTCTGTGTCCAGCTTATCTTTGGTCCATGTCATCTGGATCTTCTCAGGCACTATGTCTAGAGCTTCCTCTTCTTCATCGGAGTATAAACTCCCCATTCTTATTAATGAATGTCTGTCCTTCACTAGCTGGGCCTGTTAGGTACAAATCAGCACATTAACACCATTCAAGTACATTATACAGGTATATACAGTACCATGTTTTAGATGGTGTTAAATGGATTTTGCCAGCTGCAAGGCTGTCATCATAACGTAATTCACAACATATACAAGGACTTAATAACCCAACAAGCATTTTCTTTTTATTGATGGCAAGAGAAAGGAAAAAGAGTGACTAGCAAAGCCTTGCATGTTAACAGGAACTTGTAAAGTGTAACAAGTTGGTGTAATGGTGGATTCACTGGTGGATATACTATACGAAGGGTGTTCAAGTGAAACTGGGACTTGTGAAGAAACTTCATTTGAGTGAAGATATTAAAGCGATTGGCATTTACAAGCACAGTACTGCGATGAGATTCCTAGCTATAATAAAACATTTGAATGATGTAAACATTTTAAGGAAGGGCATATATCTGTGAACGATGTCATTGCTGTCGTTCCTGAGAACATTCAACGAGTGAAACGCCTGGTCCTTTAAAATTGACAGATAACTTGCAGACAACTTGTAGAAGAGAAACAACTGTTTGTGGACACGCGGTCATTCACCATTTGCATTTTACAGGAACTCAGCTGGAAGTTATTGCCACATCTCCCATACAGTCCTGACCTTGCTCTAAGCCACTTCTACATTCTTCTTTAAGCATGCAGTCTACAAGATCATGGCTCTGGCATAGTGAAAAAAAAATTATACCTTGATGGTATCCAAGCACCAGTGAAACGCTATGATAAGTGCATTAGTGTAGCAGGGGATTATATAGATTTAAATAAGAATATAAAGGAATTTATATTAAAATTAGATAGATAGATAGATAGATAGATAGATAGATAGATAGATAGATAGATAGATAGATAGATAGATAGATAGATAGAGTACTTTATTAATACCAAAGGAAAATTGCATAAAGGTTGCTTTTACCTCATACTGTAACTGAGTTCTGCACAATGAAAAGTCACGGTTTGACGTGAACAGTATAAAGACATAAAACTTTTGTTTGGCAAAAGTTGGCAGTGTATTGGATAGATATTATGCACACACCTCTCTGTTCCTCTCTGCTGTTGACAGTCTCATCTGCCTCAGCATCTGAGACCTCTGCTCCATCATTAGTGTCCTCTCATAGGTGTATGCAGAAATGTCACTATCATGCTAGAAATAATAAAACATTTAATTATTTTTGAATAGTTCCAGGGACTTGTATGCTTCCATATAAGTTGGCCAAGCAAACATTGCATACAATTAACATAAGAGAAACTATACAGCTTAGATCGTAAGGGGTTTTATTTACCATTTCTACCACTTCCACCTCTGCTTCTAATCTGAGCTGGTAAAGGAATGTTGCAAGATCCTTTTTCATCTGAATACTGTTATCATCCATCTGGGCCACAGTGAAAATACGCATCTTACACTTGCGCCATACCTAAACAACATTGAGATCAAAAGATTTATGTATTTTAGCATATGGCTATAATTTAAGAGAACATAACAATTAACGAGCCATAGCGCTGAAAATTAATTCCACATGTGGAGTGTGTAACATCATGGAACATTTATGTGAACAAGAGACTGGGGGGAAAAAAGCAAAAAACATAAGACAACTATATAACATTTTTGCTAACAGCAAATGAATATGATCCACATCGTATCATTAGTTTTACAAGAAGTTATTACACTCAAAGCTTGTGTACATTTGTGTATTATGTATTAAAAGACTTTAAAATATTTTCTTTTAAATTTTAACCTTGTGCTGTTTGAGAAGAAAGGGTAGCAGCATGAGCATTCCTCCATCATGGACTATCCACCACACGTCGATGTGTCCATCAATGAAGCGCTCATGGTTGCTGGGGTAGAACGACACATTCTTTGGCACCATCAGTGCCAAGTGGGCAGCAGTGGTACACCGAACCGTATCTAAAAAAAACAAACAATAAAAAAATATATATAAAACCAGAAAATATATTTACTTAAGTATAGTGTTCACAGGGCTACATATAATCTTACATCATTAAGTTTAATTATTTTTTTTTTTTTACCCAAGTACAAAAATACTCAGTAGATTGAATTCCTGGAGAAATTGTGAAGTAGGGGTGCAATTGCACAGCACCTTTCCTGAGCAAAAAGCTGCAAACGGCTCATTTCTAGTCCCTACGGTTAAGAAGGTAAGAGACCGTAGATTTAGATAAAATCACTTGTAAATATGTACTGTACAGTATTTGAGCCGTCATGACATGCAAATCTGATCTGACCAAAAAATCGGAAATGAACGGTGTGACTAGTAAACGTTGCCGCAGGGATACAGAGACTGTTTCCGGAATAAACATCAAAGCCAAAAGCACTCTAAAGCATATATATCAGTGGAACTGTTGGTGCTAGAGCTTTTTACGGATTGTTTGAAAGAGAACTGTCAATTTTCATGTGTGTATTTAATAAATGTAGTGCATGACAGCAGTTTTTTGTCCGAAGTGATCCAAAGGTATTTTCTCAGTGTGTGAGAAACCCCGTCTACGAACCCTGTCATAGCCTATGGAGTGATTTTTGCATTTATATTTAGGGCCATTTTTAAAAGGGTGTATTAGTATTATGTTTTATCTAAATTATTTTTACCAAATTAGGCGGCACGGTGGTGTAGTGGTTAGCACTGTCGCCTTGCACCGTCCGGGTTCGAACCCCGGCCAGGCTCAATTCCCGTCTCTGTGTGCATGGAGTTTGAATGTTCTCCCCGTGCTTGGTGGGTTTCCTCCGGGTACTCCGGTTTCCTCCCACAGTCCAATGACATGTAGGTTAGGCTAATTGGCGTTCCCAAATTGCCCGTAGAGTGTGAATGAGTGAGTGTATGTGTGTGTGTCTGTGCTCTGCGATGGATTGGTACCCTGTCCAGGGTGTACCCTACCATGTGCCCTAAGTCTCCTGGGATAGGCTCCAGGCCCCCCTTGACCCTGAATACAGGATTAAGAGGTATAGATGATGAGTGAGTGAGTGAGGGATTTTTACCAAATTAATAAAGGTTCTTGAGCCATTCAACATGCCACGTGACCAAAAAACGAGCAAGGTACCAAATGGACCCTCATAACTTAAAAACGCCCACTAATAACCCTGCACCTTTCTCAGAGTTTTGTATCGCATAAAAATGTATCCTAAGCTCATGTTTACAAGAACGTAGACCGTATCATCACACAACCTAATATCAACAGAAATGATCAGCAAGAATATATATATATTGCAAAGAATATGTACATATAGATCTATACAATGCTACAGAAGGGCACTCACTAATGAAGGTTTTCCATGCTCTTGGATCCTCGCTTTGTCTCCAGCCGTAAGGCCAACCCATAACTACTGTATTGTGCTTCATCCCACCCAAGCCACATGACTGAATAAGGTGGGCAATTCCTTCTCGCACCTTTGAGGCCACCACAACCTGGCAGAATCCCTTCACTCTCTCTATTTCCATCATGTTTTTTATGGTCTGAAACACACAAATACATCAATTTTTTTTATAAACATGAAGCACTAGATTGGTTTAATGTATCAAGTTTCTTTTATATAAATATGAAATAAAATTTAGTGATTCACCACATCATTACCTGTTCTGAGGCCTGAGCCTCCCCATAGCTGTCCAGGAAGTTGCCCTGGATTACTGATCCCACAATTGTCAGGCCCTTTCCTGCCTTTAGTTGTGAAGCAAAGGTGAGCATTCTGGGATATTTGACATGCAAATCTTCATCCAGCTTCAGCAGCACAAGCAACTGTGGTCTGTAAACATGAACTAGCCTGTTAATTCAGTGGAAGGCTATGTTATAGGTTAACCAGAAATATCTGACTTTAGTGACACAAAGAAGATATAAACATGTTTAGTTAACACGCAGGTAGTGGTTTGGTAACAGAAACCCACAGAGAGAAATACAGGAAGTGAAATACAGGAATGCAGAGGCAGCTGACAGCGACTCCTGCCACCAGCATCGCATGCTAATATAGATAAAAGCTTATATGGGTTTTTAAGCACCTTTACATGATCACCCTCATCCTTACATGCCTTGCTCAAGTCAAGTGAAGTCAAGTAGACTTTTATTGTCATTTCAACCATATATAGTTTAGCACACAGTGAAATTAAACAACGTTTCTCCAGGACGAAGGTGCTACAGTACATACAACATAAATTAACACAACTAGCTAACTTATTTTTAAATCAACAGAAAACTAGCTAAGTCCTATACAAAAGAGACAACATAAAGTGCACCTGCAAATGTGCAAACAAGAGCAACAAAGGACAACATGACACATTTCAATACTTCATGGTGATGAGGTAATGAGTTGAGGTAGTGGGAGGAGAACCAGTAAACATTCCTTGTAAGTAGCGTTGAAGATAGAAAAGAGTTTTGTGCAACTAACAAGTAACAAATCTTATTCCACATACTGATGGAATTTAGGGCGCACTTGTGATAGATGAGACAATGTGCACTATAAGCTGTGATACAGATCCAGTAGGAGAGAAATACCTAATGATCTCATAGTAGTTTCCTGCTGGATCATATGTATTGTTTATGTTTATAACTGTTAGTAACAGCAGCTGAGACATAATATTTGTTTGTTATGTTTTATGTTAGAATCACTTTAACACTGGGTGTAGTAAGAGCAAGGTGCAGTACCAAATGATTCCAGCAGGGGGTTGTGCAACTATGTTGTTGAAGTAGGTAAAAGAGCACGTGGCTCCCTCTCTCCCAGTCATTATACATGTGAGCTGAAGAGAGTTGTGTCCATGTATCTTTTACACAAATACCTCCCTTTTCAGGTTAGACCTTCATAATAATTTCTCATAATTGGATATGTTTTAAGTAAATGTATGTCTACACACAGGGAAACATTGGAAGTATATTATCTCCAATTCTTTTAAAGTTTGAAGTTAATTAAAGTATGTTAATCTCAAGAGGCTTGTTATGCTAACCGCATGGTCGTTTATATGGCTAATTTTGTACCAGCTAGTTGATGTTGTCAATGTTTATCACTTGAGTGAAAGTTGTGCTTGTGTTGTGTTAATCAGAAGTCTGAGTATAGCAGGAACAAGCTAAATTACAGCATCTTTTGTTAATCCCTGCTTGTCTATCCTACTGTATACTTGACATTTTCATTATTTTCAGATTTTTGTAGTGTTATTAATAGCATAGACATTATCTTATATGTATGCTTTTATTTGAATATTTCAGTGTTGTTTGTACAGTACACAGATACAGTTTTTCATTGCAGTTGGACATTGTATTTGGTGGGAGAACTGTGTACATAATGGCATTTGTCCTGCTGTTGATTTGTGTTGTATTAAGTTATGCTGATAACCCAGTCATTATACATGTGAGCTGAAGAGAGTTGTGTCCGTGTATCTTTTACACAAATACCTCCCTTTTCAGGGCTCTACACACTGACTTGAGATTTGCACGGTTAAAATCTCTAGCGACTATAAACAGTGCATGGGGGTGTTTTGTTCTGCCGTTCACTGATCCTAGCAAACAGTACACAGAGCGCTACTGCTAAGAAAGCATAGCGATAATGCTAAGGAAGCATTTCACAGAGTGCAGAGTGGAATGTACACTCTGATAATGAAAATGTCCCAAACTCAACCAGCGATGAGCAATATCTAGAAACTGGCACTAGAGTTCTTACACCATTCCGTGTTAAACACACAAGCCATCGCCGCAAGTCTTTCTGCACTAATGTACTGTAAGTAAAAAGAAAAATCAGACAGCATTAGCATTACAATTTCTTGATCACATAGATCACCCTTGTTTAAAATGATAAAACATCATACCTCCAGTTTTTGGTGTGAGGCGGCCCTGCTTCCAAACGAAGCAAGGCATATCGGGCAGCACTGAGGGATAGACCACGGATCCCATCTCCCCATTCCTTCTCTGCTCTGAGGCACAGATTGAGAGAAAGTATGACCAAGTCATGTATGGAAGCATATACAGTCAGTACGTTGGTGCTGCTTAAACTAGTGAACTACTCCTGGTGAACAACATGTGTTTGAACCACTACTCACCCTTGGTATTCAATGTATTTGTAGATCATGCCAGCGATGCACATTGCTACGATGGCGTAATACCAGGATGAGATAAACATTAGGGCCAGACACATACTCATTCCTAGGAAAGACAGGGCCCTGAAAAATAAACAAATAAAACACTAGACTATACGTTGTTCCATGGAAAGTCTAAAATGCTCATAATTATTCAATTGTTTCATACATTTAATAAATTTTAACACATTCAAATAAAATAATTTTACACATTATCCTTAAATGTAATACATTTTAATAAATTAAACAACCAATTTTCTTTTCCCAACACTAGTTTGACTGGTAAAGCAAGACTCAAAAGAAAGGCAATGATTGATGATCAATTCCAAATTGCATGTACACTGACCAGTGATAGTATTTGAACCGCGGCCGCCAGTTTGGGGTTCTGAGCAGAGTTTGAACAGCACAAGCCAAATTTACAAACAGGTAACACATCAAGAAAAACCTGTTGGAAGAGCAACATGCAGGTAACTTGTTAAACAAATAGAAACAAGCACTGGAATAAAGGAGAAGTTGTTGAGGATATAAGGATATAAGACACAAATAAAAATTAGTTGTCTTGCCCAAGTTCTAATTAACTCAGCACCTACAGTAAAATAGCATGGGCTGGAAGCTATTGCATGAAACCTTTATGACCAGAGTGCTAGAAACAGCCACATTTGTTACCTTAGGGTAATCATTTTAATCTTAAAATGGAAAAAAAAGTTTAAATGTTGGAGTTTCCTCTGTACACATATGATCATTGCCCTTATCGGAATCTACATACTTTAGTGGAAATCCAAAACCACTAATGACCCTGAAAACACCATTGCCACTGTGACTCATGGTGGTGGTAGCATTGTGTTGTAGGGATGATTTTCACCAACAGGGAAAGGGAAATGGTTAGGGTTGATCACAAGATGTACAGTATGTAGACAATTATGGGACAACCCTCAAAGATCACCTGTTCCACCATGGAAATGGCCCAAGCCTCCTATCCTGCCAACAATGCAATGGCTCAAAACAAACAGCTAGATTGAGAGTAACTTATGTGAAGACTTAAAAATTGGAGTTTACCAAAAGGGTTTATTCTGATAGAGCTTGAGAAATTTTGATATCTGTGCAGTGTATGTTATTTTCTTACATAGAGAGAATGGGAGCCACCATATCCAACGATGCAATTAAAATACCCAACTCGGCTATGAGTGCTGTGAGCAGCAGGGCCCATGTAGGCTCCCCATTGGCTTTACCATGTCCAAACACCTAGATGTAACACACACACACGCACGCACGCACGCACGCACATGCACGCACATGCACAAAGAGTACTTTGTATTATGCAGTACAGTAAAGTAGACTAATTTACATAGTAACTTGCAAATACATCTACAGTATATCACTTACATAAAATCATAACATTACATATCAGCTACAAAAAAATTTATAGGAATGGTATTTAGTTTCAAAAGTCTATTGTAAATTTGACAGTTAACAAGATATAAAATAGGACATGCAATGCTATAGTGAACAGAATATGAAGGTCTAATCTAGCCTAATATTATTACAAGCAGGCCAGGTCTTACTCTGAGAAAAGGAATGATGTTGTCCTTAGCGATGGCTTGCAGAAGACGGGGTGCTCCAGTTAACGACTGCAGTCCTGCCCCTACCGTAGAGAAGAACGAGCCAATCACAATGACCCATGGCGAGGGCCAGGACAGCGTTCCAACTACCAGGTTTTTATTAACTGCATCTCCAAATCTGTACATACACATATGGAATTTGTTTTCGAATACATTAAAATACATGCATTTTTTTCTGAAATGCTCAGAATTAATCTTTAGATGAGAACTTACTTGTCTCTGAGAACCACTCCTTCAATACAGGCCCCGAACAAGACCACTGAACTGAAATCTGGCAATGCTAACTAAGGAAGAAACGGATTTCTCAAGGTGTTTAAGTTGAGTGGGATTCTTAAGATGTTTTGTCTCATTAGTCTTCAGTATTTTTTATTTATTTTTTTGCTATAGATGCTATGAGATACAATATGGGGTGAATGGAAATAAATAGATTAATTAACAGCAGGAAGGATACAGACAAGAGAGGTGGTGGTGATGGCCAATATTGTCCCTACAGGAATAGACTTCTGAGCATCTTTCAAATCTCCTGATCTGTTCGATCCAGCCATAATGCCTAAAAAAGTAAAATAGAGGAAGGTAAAGCATAACTCATTGTACATAACCCTTCTCTGTGTATTATTTACACATGCATATTATTTTATCATCCTATATATCTTCCTTCATTGCACTTGGCATTGCACTATTTCTGTGTACAGTTTACCTATGCAAATTATTTATCATGGTATACAATATCATCTTCCTCTTGCGTACATCTAAATCATTGCACTCATTGTACATAACTCCTTCTCTGTATACTGTTTACATGCAAATTATTTATCATGACATACAATACCTTCCTTATTTCACCACCTATAATCATTTGTTCATTTGTACTCATTGTACTTACCTCCCTCACTGTATACTGTTTATATACTGTATGCACTGTGAAAAATACACTTCTGGTTAGATGCTAACTATATTTCGTTGCCTTCAAGTGCAGTGACAATAAACTTGAATCTAATCTAATCTAATCTAATCTAATCTAATCTAATCTAATCTACCCATTCAATATTATGTTTAAAAACAAGTAACAAGTATGTGCAGGATTAGGAATGTGTATGTTAGAGGGACAGTGCAGGTAAGATGGTTTGGGAACAAAGTTAGAGAGGCCAGAATAAGATGATTAGGAGGGTAAGGGTTATGTTGAGTGGAGAATGTTACAGATGTCGCTGCAGGGCAGGAGCAAAAGAGGGAGACCCAATAAGAGGTTTATGAATGTGATAAGGGAGGAGTAGGTTGGAGAAACAAAGTACGGTAGACAGAATTAGATGGAGCCAAATTGTCCACTGTGGCAACCCCTAATGGGAGCAGTAGCATTTACAATAAAAAGCAAAGTGGGCCTAGAACATAGCCTTGTGGCACATCATATAGAATATCACAACTTTGAACTCTGTACCTGTGGCTGAGGGAAAAAATATTCCCACAAGGAGGGTGAAGGATGTGGCAATGTCTGCAGATACATAATATCTGAAGGAATCCATAGAACCATGGACATCCTCAGATGACAGACTCGGTTTCTCCAGAATCTGCCCTTTGTCCATGTAATCGCCCCACATGTTCTCTGCATCAAACACACACTTACTGTAAAAGACTGACTTCATGAAAAGCAGTAAAACTAACATTATGCAAGTTTAATTATCATTGCCTTACATGTTTTTCTTCATGTTTGTACAAAAGCCTACATACGTTTCATAGTAGACATTCCTACCTCTGATAATTCCACTGGCCAGTCCAGGAATTCCCTGAATTTCGGTCACATTGTTCTGGGCAAAGTACTCATCGCAGTGAAACGTGCTGCCATTCTCTGAACTACAGAAGTTATTCCACAGGTTACTGTGTACTGTGTCATTCCCTATAAGGACTGTCTTTGCACACACATCAAAAAGATCACGCACCAGCGTTCTGTTCCCCAGCATACAAATCCTGAACAAGAACAAACACAAGCATTTTCTGCATTTGGTGTCTCACAAATGTTTAGTCGATTGCTTTGAGTCACTGCATTGCTAAATTGTTTGTTAATCTAAGTCAGGAATCCAAATAAAATCAAATTCATCCCCTTTCCTTTAAAATATTTTACTACAGCTTGCTGATTGATGATTGAGGTCATAAATATCCCAGCTATTTTGCTGTATCCTGTTTTTAGAGAGTGCTTGGACTTACGGGAACTCAGGGGGCTGGAAGATGGATTTTATCGCCCCAGCGTAGATAGAAACAATGGAAATGATGACACAGGTGAGGAAGAGTGAGGCAAACTTGTTGACATATTTTACTCCGACGAATACCACAACAGCCATGAGACTGAGGCAGATACTGCCATAAACTCTCATGTTGTTCAGCATGACGCTGCTCTCTGCTAAGACATCAGTGGCATGAAATATGGCTGCTTGCGGCACCAGGTATTTCTGTGGATTTCAGAACACAAATAGGAGACATCCTAATAAGGCAGAGTAGATAATTTTGTAATCACAAAGTCATAGTTTATTATTTTGGTATAAAACCTATTATAATACCTATTACAGGTATACAGCTACTCATTACATGATTTTTTTAAAAATATCTATTTATAACTGTTGATTGAAGATATATAGGTACAGTATACACAGTATATACGATTGTGATTTAAGTCAAATGGGACTGAGGAAATTTTTCATGAATGAAGGCATAAAACCAATTAACCAATTCTGGAAGAAGTGGTTCCAGAATACTGAGAAAATTCTACAATTCTACAGTACCGTGATGGTATCCAAACACTAGTGAAACAAAGGGATAAGTGCATTAGTGTTGCAAGGGATTACATAGAGAAATAAAGGTAGTTTTGACTCTCATAACTGTATTCTGTCATTCTGTACAATCAAAAGTCCCGGTTTGACTTAAACACTCCTTGGTTGGACAGATTCTTGAAATTATTCCTAATAAAAAAAAGTTTGACTTACAAGAAATATTTCTATAGCTCCCAGGATGTACATGGCAGCAGCGAAAGTTGTTCCCAGGTAGAAACAAAGCCCTACCGCACCCCCAAACTCTGGGCCCAAAGAGCGTGAAATCATAAAGTATGCTCCACCAGCTGGAAAACAGACCACATGTATTCACACAAACACCAGCACTGATACAGACATAATAATCACACTGTGCAGTACACTAACTATAGAAGTTTTAAACACAGGAGCTCTTTCTACAGTATAAATAACTGATTTGTGATCAGTAAAAAGTAGGTAATTTTAGGCATTACCTGGGACAACACCGTTGGTAGCAATGGCACTCATTGATATTGCTGTGAGCATTGTCTGTAAAACAGTATAAAAATGGTTAAATTATTGTAGGTTTAAGACATTGGGACTCTTTTTGAATCTAACCCTAAATCTAAAAAGTGCAAATAAAGTATTTTAAGTAGTTCTGAATTTATTTATTTTTAACATTATTTATTTTCCATGGGACCTTGGGTTGGGTGAGATCTATAACATCCCCTACATGCTATACTGTAATGTACTGTAAGTATATTAAATGTGAATAAAAAATTGTAAAAAGGATACATCCATTTATTAAAACCTATGTACCTATGTATGCATATATCTATAGGATCTGATACTGTTTAGTTTTATAGTTTCTGTAATATCGGTCTGGGTTATTTTTTTCAGTTAGGGACATGTTTCTGGTTAGTTGTTTATAGTCATATATTTAACTATTTTAAATGTTTAAATGCAATATACATCATTTTAAATATTTGTAAAAATTCTTAACATTTTTACATCAGTAAGTATAAAGCAATGAAACACTTTTGTGTAATGGTCCAACAGCATAAGATCTACTTTATTTTTTGTTATATACAGCTAATGTTTTCTACTTGTATATGCACATGATTTAAAGGCACAGCATCATCTAGTGGATTTTTTTTAGCACAACATACCTCAGCTGAGTGGTAGGGATGGCTCAATCAGGGTTTTGAACATGCAATACTGACTCAAAATATGCTCTACCAAAAAATTCAGCAGAATGTTGAAGGGTCAAGTTCAGTTACTTAACTGTCTTACTGAATTCCTGAATGTTGTTTAATTTCTCTAAGAGCAGCTCTGACACACCACATCTGGCATTGCTTCTGTAACCACTATGAGCAACTATTCTTTAACAGGGACTTGTATAGCAGATTCTCCACATAATCATACCTCAATCCATTTTATTTTCCTTGGGTCCCATGTTAGGGACCTATAACATCCCCTACGTGCTATAGTCTAAGTGCTAAAGGAATTGTCTCATGGTCATTATGCAACATTAAATGCAAATAAAAATATGTAAAAAGTATACATGCATGTATTAAAATGTATGTATGCATATATCTATAGTTTTTTTTTTTTTTAATATAAGATCTATGTGTTCGTATACTGTATGTAGGTGTATGATATGCAGTAGCTCACACATGTGCAGCACATAAGCACGATGAAGAAAGACTGCACAACTCCAGCTGTGCCGACAATCCAGGTGAGACGCAGGAACAGGATAACTCCAAATATATTCTGCAGACATGGCAGGTAAACTCCCATCAATGTGCCCATGTTTGGAGACTACACCAATGAGGGAAGAGAGAAAACAAGAGCAATATGAGTCACAAGTTTTTACCCGACACTGAGAATAATATTGAAATTTCTGAAATTTAATGTTAGCAATAGCAATCCCTGGATTTTGCCACTAATGCCAAGTCCAACTTCATTTTCCAACATGTGTAATTACAAGTGTACCACTTTGTTTGCACATTTGCACGTGCACTTTGTCTATTTTTGTATTTTTTGTATATATATTGATAGTTCTTCTTTAGAGTAACTTAAAAATGTAAAATTTATGTTGTAAATTTATGTTGTTACATGTATGTAGCACCTTGGTCCTGGAGGAACGTTGTTTCGTTTCACTGTGTACTAACTGTATATGGTTGGAATGACAATAAAAGCCTACTTGACTTGACTTGACTTGACTTGAAGTGAATGACTCAGTAATAATTATTGACTCATTCATTTTAATTCAGAAGAGCTATAAAAATTCTATCCTAGGATTCCTGGCATAATTAGTTTCACTCATAAGTATTTACTTACTAACGTTATTTATATCACATGTTATATAAGATGTTCAAATTTACAACAAATTACATTTTTGTATATACAATATATACACTGCCTGGCCAAAGAAAAGTTGCAGACTCAATTTTTTTTTTTTTTTTTACCAATGTGATGGCCAGTTCATCATCGTTGTCGCATCATCTATAATGGCTTTATTCTGTGTACAGAGTTGTGGGGGCCTGGAGCCTATCCCAGTAGACTTAGGGAGTGAGGCAGGGTACACCCTAAACAGGCTGCCAATCCGTCACAGGGCACACACACATACACACACGATGGACAATTTGGGAACAACAATTAGCCTAAGCTGCATATCTTTGGACTGTGGGAGGAAACCGGAGTACCCATAGGAAACCCACCAAGCACAGGGAGATCATGCAAACTCCATGCACATAGACCCCGAGGCAGGAATCGAACCTGGACACTGGAGGTGCAAATTGACAATGATAACCATTAAGTGGTAACCAATTCATGTGTGAAAACGATTCCTCATGCTCTCCAAACTACTCTTTCACAATTTAAGTCCTGGAATATGGCCATGCCATCAGGGGAGAACAATGGTCCATTGATGTATTACCTTCAGTACTTTTGAGTTTTCAGCTGACTTTATTTTCTGGCTACTTAACATTACCAAATCTAGACCTGACCAATTCAAGCAATTTGAGACTGTAACGCTGTGTACAGAGCCTTGAACAGCAGGCACTGTGCATTATGGGTGCATTGCTTCATGGGCTTCCCTTCTTACCCTAATGCACCAATCACTGTGGGATAGGGCCAGGCTGGACTTATCAGTCCAGTACTTACGGGAATCGTTTGTTCAGATTAGTCCCACTAAAATGTGGTTTTGTTATGGACACACAGCTGTTTAGAACCAATTCTGTGAGTTCTCAGATTTATTCTGTTAGTTTTTTACAATGTAACTTCACTAAGCTTTTAAGTAATTTCCATGGTCATGGAAGATCTACTTCCACAAAATTGACATGTCAGCACTATTTCTCCATTTTTAAAAAAAAAAATTTGTTGGAAATTACATCTTCCAGTAATTCATTTTCCGTTTTCTTTGCCTGATGCCATCCAATGTTTTGACCCTTTAGAAATGGAATTTATTTTACCTGCAGTGTATATATTGTATTACTAACTGTTCCCTAAAGTTTTGTTTAGCCGAGTGTATATTAAACCTTTGGCATTTTCCTCTTTGAAGCATCAGCACTTTCTGCCTCTTCATGCTCCTTTGCACCTTGAGTAATGTTTGTATAGTTGACCAGGCGGCTGAGGAGGGATGAGACCTTGGGCCGGATGTCCAATTCCTCCTGTAGTGCACAGAAACTATTCATTAATTTGACAGATGCAAAATACCGGTCTAATTATTTCTGCTACTAGATGGACCTTGGATTTTAATAGGTCAAAAAGGAAAACAACCTCGAACAATGCCAAGTTCTTGTCATAGTAGTCATTCCTCTTTGCTGCTAAATCTGTGCTATTGAGGAAAGGAACATCTTCTTTGTGATTGCCGTGCCCTAAAAGTATGAAAGAAATAAATAAAGAAAGAAAGAAGCTAATATAATTATCAATATGTAGCATTTATTTCCAGTACAGTAAGTATATATATATATATNACACACACACACACACACACACACACACACACAATTTTTAGGCAACAGACGGTCAGATTGATCATTTTCAGTGTCAGTAACTCATAGGTTAATCTAAACCAAAGTTTTACTTCAGCATAATATACTTCATAAGTAAAACTAGCAGTACATCAGAGGGAAGTATAGGAAAACACTAATACTAACTGTTTTTAATAATAAACAAAATTGCTCAAATAAGCGAAACATATTAATATTAATTATTAATTTAAAAAAACAATCAATTAAACGTGAAGCCCAAAACAAATCAGTCTGAAGTATGTTACAGTATTTTAGCAAAATTATGCAGGATTTCATAAATAAACCATTAATGCACATGTGTCATTAACATTCAAACAAACATCATTTAATACAGATGCCAACTCACATTGTTAAGATTACTGATAATGGTATTAATGAAAATGCACTAATGAACTAATACATTACATTAAGTTATTTTTACATACAGGTATATTATTATGTATTAAAAGTATATTATTTTTGTGTTTATATTTCCTCTTTTTTATCGCACACTCCTTAGTAAATCCACACATATTCCCTTATTTGTAATAGAATAAGTATCTAATCAAGTATACTTCAAAAAGGACAACATTCATATCCTTTTTTTTAAGAGATAATAAACATTTTGAAAATGTATTTATTAACTTCCAGAATGCATGAATAAAAGTCCAAAAAAAAAAAAGAATTATGTTAAAAAAATAAAATAAAATAAATGTCAGATCCTGTTGTTTTTGTATTTTCAGTAAAATGTGAGAATTTACAGAACCCCAACCAAACCCAATCATAAATATAAGAACAACTCAATCAATTCTATTCCACACAAAACTTTGTGAATATTGCAAAATCATTCACCTTTACTGCAGCTACTACAGCAGAACTGACTTTATTACGACCCTGAGTTTAACCCTCAGCAAACAAACAGGCCTATCTGGACTGTCTCTTCTTCATTCTGCATGTTGTGGGCTGAATAACACTCACCTTTGCCTTGTCTTAGTGAGCCATTAGAGTTGGCAGTGGCATTGCTGTGGGTCAGCATGTCTCTCTGATCTTAGAAATGTTATAAGCTCTGGCTATAGTCACCCTCCATGGAAGCCACTGTGACCTCATATTGAGTGAGAGAGGGCTTATACTAATACAGAAGACTGGCAACACACTCGCACACACACACAAACATAACACTCAGAAATTTGGATGAATTTTTTGAGAGCATTTGTAATCAGAAACATCAAAGACCACATCTAAAAGGGCATCACTAAAAGACTGGCAGACTGACACGCACAATTCTGGGCACAGATAAGTACTGGTGCAGTAGGGAAAACAGACACAGCCAAAGTCAATATGTGGCCATCCATCCATCCATCCATCCATCCATCCGTCCATCCGTCCATCCATCTGTCAAAGCTACAGTAAGGATTTTACGTTGCACCTCTATACTTTCTTCCTTATTTTTTTATTGAATATTTATATATTATATATCTATATTTAGATTTTCTTTCTCTCAATATTGTTTAATTGCATTGCACTTTAATTCTGCTAAACCATCGATTGCCCTTTTAGAGATAACAGGGAAGATTATATGCATGCTTGAATACATGAACACATGAGAAAAAAAAATACACCCATTAGGCAGTTTATGATCTGTGGACGAATAAAAACTGGTTTAATGCTACCACCTAGTGTCAAGGATCATAACAAAATTTCTGCTGGCATTGGTAATGTCAGTTTGAGCTCATAAATCATTTGAAGCTCATAGATCATGAACAGTACTAAAAAGGTGTATGAAAATATGTTTCCTTAGAACTTCCTTCAACTTGATCGCCTCATTCATATATCAGTATGTTCTAGAACTCGAGAGAAAAAGCCAATATAATATACTGTAGGTTATTACACACTAGAGTTATACTAGTGCCACACCATGACACACTAGTGCCGAATTTTAAACTGACTTGCCTGATCTTGCCACAAACAGAACGTTTTAAACAGTGCTGTGGTGTATTGTACTGGAATTCTCATTATGGGGATTAAAGCCTCAGAAATGTTTTAAGAGCACACATTGAGCCTCCTGCTGTGCCGCTGCAGGAAAGAAAAGAACACACTGCACTGACAAGTTTGAACACATTAACAACGCTAGTGAAAAATTCCACAAAGCATCGGAGATCAAAGAACAGCAACAAAACACGCTATGGTTTTGGTCTCACCACTTAGAGAATTGGTCTTACACTGACCTGTTGGTGACATTAAACTGACATTGGATGGGCATGTTAATGGAGGTCTATTGTTTATACTGGATCTTTTATAACTGTAGGTTTAAGTGATTTTTTCCCCCCGACAGATGCAGTTCCATTTCTTTTTCCCCCTACGTTTTTAAATGCTTCAGTTTTAATAAATAGTTTTAAAGCTTAGTATTTTTTTTATGAAATACTGTATCAGGTAGGCTATTGATCTGCATTGATACTTACAGCACCACCGTTCATTTAAGCAATATAACATGAGAAGGGATGCTGTTGTACCAAATATCAGCATGACTGTGATGCAGACTTAGTCATAGGCACTTCCCAAAAACATAATACGATATATCACAGCCATGCTGATATCCACCACAACAGCATGGCCTCAAGTGTGATATAATTTTTTCAGCACCAGTTCCACAAACAAAATCTATTATCAAAATGTTATGATTTGTTTTGTTTGATTTGTCATTTAACCAGTTATTTTGCTCCACCAACACCTATCATTCCGTGACTGGGGGAACGAGCGTCCAACAGTTAAAAACTGACAATTAGTGTAATTAACAGCAGTGCATACTGTTTTAAATTCTAACCGTTACTATTTCGCTAAAAGGTGAGAAGAATAAACCATGGAGGAGGTGGACACTCCTGAAAAACTTTCACTTTCCATTTATTCTTCTTTATCCACTTATGAGCAATTACTTAGGAGACAAATTTTTAAGATGATATAACATTATCAGATGTTTTTTTTTCTTCATTTGTCAGGCAGCTGCTTTCCCCTCTTTCCAGTACTGAAGAACGTACCATACTTTCACCCACACTGGCAACTGACAGTCAGTGTAGGTAATGACTCCTATGATGCAAAGTGACATATTGTTAACGGTCCCAGTGCCGTTATGCTCTATATCGCAACTCATGAAATGTCTCCCGTCCAATCACATTATTCATTTTGATCTAGCTGTTGAGTAGGTATGCTTATATATCATTGTTATCCTAATTCTCTTACTACCCAGGGGTTTAAAAATCTTTTGCGTGTGTGTTAAGGAACAGTAAAACCGATTAACCACAGAAAACATTGTACAATCGCATTATGGGATTTTGTGTGAAATCCTATTTTCCAAAAGGTTCTCATTTAATGGAAATTTAAAGATTGTATTCGGACAGGAAGTCCTGCTGCTTAGGCTGATTTATCCACGGAGGTTTGCCACCAAAGGTCTGTGTTTTGGCTGCACACTGCAGTGCTTGACGTAATAGTCCCCATAATGAATACCTTGTTCTTGTATATATGTGTGTTTGTGACGGAAGGCTTTCCCTGCAGTGGTGTGTAGGTTTTTTATGACTAACATAAGCAAAACCCATTACTTGTTCATGTTTATAATGTCACGCACACCTGGAACCAACTGTCTGCGTTTTTTAACTGCAGTAACCACTTAATTGCTACCTCACAGGTGCGTTGTATTGCACACAGGTGCTTCTTAATCCTGTCTGCTCAGGTGGACTCATGATTCATCATTCAGAGACAGAGGCCAGACATTCTCTGACCATAGCGGTGAGTAGAATAAGACAATCATATGGAGCGAACAGTTATGATCATCATGACGTTGTTATATCTTTTTCAAAACCTAATTCTGATTTTAAAAGTTTACAGATTGTGCTTACAAAATGTGGCTTTTTTTTTTGCTGTAACGTTTTGTTAACTGGTTAGAATTTCAATATGTTATACATATGGAAGCCAAGAACCTCAAACTGTGAAAAAAGAAAAATGGGATGCTATTTTGACTGATTAAGTAAGAAGGGTTAAGGAATTGAGGCTGGTAACACTAATTGAACATTTGCTCTGCAGCAGGTAAGGTTTTGGGAAGGTCTTCATGAGAGCCAGTTTCATCATGGTGCTTGATGGGTTTTGCAAATGCACTTGACAACACTGTTCTTGCATGAACCGTTCCAGAACAGCTGACCTTCTTGTCTTAAAATAATTGCCATCAATTCATTACAGCATCAATTCATCTTGGGAATGACAGATACAAGTCCTGCACTGTGACTAGAGCAATTTTGAGCCATTCTTCTTGCTGAATAGTGGCCAGGTCACTACGTGATGCTGGTGAAGGAAAATCTTAAAACTTAAAAATCTAAAAACTCCTCCAAAATACCCCAAAGTGGCTCTGAAATATTTGAGGACTCTGCAGGCAATGGGAGATTTTCAACTTCACTTTCATGTTCATCAAACCACTCTGTATCCTGATACACGGCACCGCCTTCAGGATACAATGTTTGAACCATTGGGTGCACATGGTCCTCCAAAATGGTTTGGTGGTCCTTGGCAGTGATACACCCATCTAGCACAAGTATTTGGCCTACAGTAGGGAATGCCATGATATTGCAGCCCAAACCATCACTGATCCACCGCCATGCGTGAAAAATGCCTTGCAAGTTTGGGGCTGCATTTCTGAAAATGGAGATTTGGTCCGGATGAATGGTGTCCTCCATGCTAAGAAATACAAACAGATATTTATCCATATTGCAATACGATCAGGGAGGCATCTGTTTGGTGCCAAATTTATTCTGTAGCAGGACAAAGACACCAAACATACTGTACAGCCAATGCCAGTAAGAACTATCTCCAGCACAGAGAAGAACAAAGAGTTGTGGAAATGATGGTTTGGCTAACACAGAGCCCTGATCTTAACATCATTGAGTCTGTCTGGGATTACATGATGAGACAAGAGGATTTGAGGCAGACTACAATACATCCACAGAATATTTGTGGTTAGCTCTACAAGATGTTTGGAACAATGCGCCTCCTGAGTTTCTCCAAAAAAACAACAACAACAACAAAAAAACTGTTAATACTTCTAGTTTTAAAAGCAGTCTTACTTCACAGCATTTTTCTCATCTGCCTAAAACTTGCACTGTTATGTAATCTATACCAATCAGCTATAATATTACAATGCAACTCATTATGCCCAGCATCGTGAAAGTTCCACTATTATTTGAGGCATGACTGTGCAAGACCTCTGAGGGTGTGCTGTGTTACCTGGAAACAGGACATTGGCAGCAGATCCTTTGGGTGCTATGTGTTGCAGGGTGGTGTCTCCATGAATCAGACTAGTTATCCGGTGCATCCCATGGGTGTATTATTGATTGGAATCTGAGGCCAAGTCTACAGCTTTGTGCTCTTTGGCTGCTGGGACCCAAGCTCATTGCCTTTTCTGTGGGATCAGACCAGACAGGCTGGCCTTTGGTCCCCAAAAGTTTTTTGAGACGTGTGTGCCCCATGGTCATGTCACCAGTTTGGTCCTGTGTAGTTAATAATCACTGTTACTGTGTTAATGTTTTTGTGTGGTGTTAATGTTATGGCTGGTCAAGACATACAAAATAAAATACATGACATACATATTTTATATCTATAGAATGTACATTTTTATAACATTACCATATGTATGCTAAAAGTGAAAATTATTATTTCTCTTTATTTTTATCTTCATATTTGTGTTTAGTTTTTGCTTTGTAGATACAGTAACAGTTTTGCATTAGAATCCTATCTATCTCATTTCCTATTGTTTTACAGAATCAGTCTAAAATTTTATATTCTCTATATTTTCACAATATTTTCTATTTATAGTGTCAAGACTATTTATAGTCTCTCTTTAGGGATATCATAATCTTATGAAAAAAAAATTATATGTATTTGTATTACACAAAAAGTTTGCTGCTCTACAATGTGTGTATTATTATTATTATTATTATTATTATTATTATTATTTATTTTATTTTAAGAAATTGTCATTTGCAAAATAACTATGTATTGTTAACAATTTTTATGCATTAATAATGGAAGACTACAGAGTAATAAGATTGTTTTAGAGATTAAGTTGTCTTTTAAAACTAATTTTCTGGCAGTCTTTCACTTCTTTACAGGTGTAACTGGAACAGCGTAGTGCCCAAGGAAATAAGCAAAATGTCCTGCTGGGGGAGAGACTACTATCTTTCAGCAAAAATTAATAATGCTCTGCTTTCAGGCAGAAGGGAGGTGAAAAGGCCAAAATATTTGCCCGTTTTCACTACAGCCAGGGGGTCCTAAAAAAGGGGAAAAAGCTGTATTTCTGCTAGAAAGTTACATCCCACTGGGTCTAAAGCAGCCTTCCTGATTCTCTAGCTATTCCTGAAGGAATGGTTTATGTTGAGTCTGTGACTGGCTGCTGTCAGAAACAATGAGCTGATTTCATGACTCACAAGATTACACACAGCAGTATTAACAAAACCTAATGAAATGCCCTATCTATTATATGCACTATTAACTGCATCAGAGTTATGTTCTCATATGGATTTTTTTTCTATTTTGATTTGTACTTTATATTGAGAATTCATACTGTGTACAGTTTTTGTGTGCTGAGGCGTGCTGAGGCATGCTATAAGAATGTCATCAACAACAGGGTGGTGTGATAAATCCCAGGGCAAAGTGGAGTTATTGTTTCCACCATGAATTTTCAATTTGAAAAATGTTTTATTTCTCCATTACACCACAGCAATTTGCTAATTAACTTCCTTTTTGCAAAGAATAAATTTTTTACTTAATAAAGTTTATTTTTTGTTTAATAGCCTGAATTACAGTTATCACATACAGTTAAGTAATAACTTATTTTTAAAAAGTGCATTAATAAAAACATGTATAAACATAAAAACATAATTAGAATTTTAATGCTGATTTTTCTGTAAAAAAGCAAAAACTTCCTCCCAATGCAGATTCGAGAATTTAGCAGAACTATACTTTTACATGCCTTTATGTATCCTGTATTCTACGGTGCATCTTGAAAAATGTGAATATCATGAAAGAAAAGTTATTTTTCTTTCATAATTAAATTTAAAAAGTGAAACTCCCATATATTTTAGACTCATGTCATGTAAACCGATATATTTCAAGCTATTTTTGGAGCATCAAAAATTCAATTTCTTGAAATATTAGAATATTTCCTATAATCAATAAAAAATATAAATTGAAAAATGTAAACAGAAATCCAAAAAATAAGTTACGTAAAATTTATGCATTCTGTACATTTGGGGATCATTTAGGACAAATTACATGGGGTGTGGCATGGAGATGATCATTACTGTGAGGTACTATTGAAGACCAGGTTGCTTTGATGGCAGCCTTCAGCTCGTCTGTATTGTTTTGTAGGTTGTTTCTCAGCTTCGTCTTGTCAATAGCTTATCAGCAGACAGAAAGAAACATGGTAGAAGCCTCCACTGGCTGAATTCCCTTGACAATTTAGGATCTTTTCCTCACTCACTTATCAATACTGCTTAATCCTGTATTCAGCCTATCCCAGGAGGGCACATGGCAGGGTACAATCCTTCGCAGGGCACAGACACGTACACACACTACGGGCAATTTGGGAACACCAATTTACCTAACCTACATGTCTTTGGACTGTGGGAGGAAACCAGAGTACCTGGAGGAAACCCACCAAGCACAGGGAGAACATGCAAACTCCATGCACACAGAGATGGGAATCGAGCCTGGCCGGGGATCGAACCCGGACCCTGGCGGTGCAAGGCGACAGTGCTAACCACTACACCACCGTGCCGCCTGGATCGTTCCTGTTGCTGTTTAATCTTTTCAGCCATGACCTTCTGTGGCTTAGCCTTCATGTAAAGGGGTGTCAATGATCATCTTCTGAACAACTTTCAAGTCAGCATGTATGTATGGAACTAGACTAAGAGTATTATAGTATTTATCCTGTATGAAATGTAATTTATTCAAACTTTAAATGAAATATTCTAATATTTTGAGATAGTGGATATGTGATTTCCATGACCTGTAAGCCATAATAATCAAATTAAAATAAAACAAATAAACTAAAAAATAATTACATTTTTTTACTTTTACAATTTTATTTCACATAAATGAAAGGTTATATACAAGTTAAAAAAAAAAAAAACGATTAAATTCCACTAGAAAATACATTTATCCATGATATTTTATTTTTTTTAGTTGAAAATGTTTCCTGTGAAACATTTCATCACAAAATTTCCCCTTCTTTTAGTTGTCTCAAACTGAAAGCTAATTGGAAGCTTTTCATACGGGTGAATATATGAAATATAGTGTATAGTAGATTACTTAGAGAAAATGTTACATTTGAATAAACTTTGTTACACAAATGGGAAGAAAAAGAATTTTGGTATTTATTGTCATAAAACCTTTGTGCAATTTAGAAAGAACTGTGGTGGAATTAATATTTTATAAAAGTACATCATGTTTCAAGTTGCATTGTACTAATTGAACTATTACAATTTTGCACCCATGTCAGTTCATATTCTGACATAAAATAATTAAGTGATATTCTTTAGGTACATGCACACACATCTATGTAAAGAATATAGAGCCTTTTTTACTAGTTAGTTTTAACTATGGAAAGTGTAAAAGCTCCCGTGGTTCTCCTCTAGATGCTTCAGCCTTAACAGTACACAATGTGCGCACTATGTGCTGCCGGCCGGCAAAACTCTCAGCTCTCACTCAAACAAAGTCATCACTGTGTCCACCCTATTGCACCTATTCCAACAGCTTTAAGCCAGCCCTTAAATAAGACACAATAATCTTAAACATCTATACATTATATTCTCTCCGATCACTGATAACACAAGCAAAATCCAAAAGTTGTCTTATAAAATATTGTATATATAAAAGGAGTGAGTAAGAGTGTATTTTAAGGCCTGCAGAGGCTTCATGAATAATCAGCTTGAGACGCCAATTTCATTGAAAAAAAAAAATAGGACTAGAATTGTAATAGTGCAATTATTGACTGGATTGCATAAGTTTCTTGTATGGTTAGTAATTTCACAGTAGATATATTGCAAGGAATATTTATAGTTTAAGAATATTTAAATGAAAAAAAAAAAAATTGGTTTTGCCAAAAGAGTCAGGTTACATTTTGTCTGAATACAATTTGTATTTTTCTATCTTTAACCATTGTACAAATGCAATGGTACAATGTTGTGCATATAAGTAGGTTTAACTTAATTAGTATTAAGTTACAAAAGTTCCAATCCAATAGACAAGCCAAGAGGATTTTAAAAGCAAATTTCACAAAAATGAGAACCAAAAATCTTTTAACCAGACTTGGATGTGGTGCTCTTAAATAGTGTCCCGCTTCTTTATCTTTAGGAAGATTCTTCTGCTTGCAGAAGCATCCAGAAAAACTGCAGGTTCATTTAAGGCATTCACAAAGTATAAAAACACTGATCTCAGTCCCAGCACAAATGACCTGAAATCAAAAGTCATGCCCAGGAGCAAAGTTTTTCTCGCTTTCTTTTTCACTTTAGCAGTGACTCCTCCCTGTCTTACTTTCTACATTCATGAAAAAAAAACATGGATGACAGGCTGGGAAATGCTGCAGATTACGTGATTGAGGGTGTGAGACTAACTTGAACAGCTGTCATGAGAAAAGAGAGACAGGTTTGGCAGCACAAACTCTGGGACTTCCATCTTTTGTGTGGGTGCACTTGAGGCCTGTCTGATTACTACGAAACCACTCGCCCTGTCTTCCACCTCTCCTCTTCTCCCCCACTGCACTTGTTTTGTCTTTGTCACCGCAGTCATGCGTGCTATTGAAGTTCATTGATGTGTATATCTCCTGCTGAAAAATATCACTCTTACTTTTAACAGGCGAGTTCGGAAAGACTTGGAAAAGTTAGCTGTCAAACAATCCCATATTTTCCATGACTGGAAAATTGCTGTAATCCCACACAGATACTCCCAGTTGTCAGAAAATATCACGCAATAGCAGTTCGGAGAAGAGACACAACATAACAGTCTTATATAAATGGTTTACAGAAGCACACTTGTTTAAAACTCACCATCAGAACTGACGGTGTCCCCGTGCCCAGGGTACCCATCTTGCCCCGTGTCTCTGTAATCCACACAGTTAAGTCCCTCCAGGCTGTCATAGTGGGAATGTGAGTTATCGTCCACTGGTACCACAGTAAAATGGGGCATGTTTTCATTAGCCCAGGAGCTTTATCTAGGCCTGTCTTGTCTTTTGGGAAAGATTAAGCCGGGATCTCAGCTGAAGCTTGCAACTTCCAAGTGCATTCCTCTGCTCTTTGCTCACTTCCTCCCACTGCACTCCATTACCATAATCCCCTCCCTCGGCTCCCCAGGCCCTGCCCTGTCTGAAAGGACATTCAATAGAGCCAGCCCTACCCCCGTCACACCGCAGAGTCTCCATTCTGCCATAGCTCATTTCCCCCTTTTTAAAGGGGGCCTCCTAAAACATGATTCAGGCCTGGGAACAGCTTGGGAGCAAATGACGTGGCTGGGACTGCATAACAGACCTACAGTACAGTACACACCCCTGCCAGATGCTATTCAAAAGAGAAGAGTACAGGCAACGGCATCGCAAACATACATGTTCTCTTCTGGCTGCTTTAGAGTTACTTTAAATTGCATCAAGTGTAATTAAGTTGTTTATTTATTTATTTATTTATTTATTTTTTGGGGGGGGGTTGATTCTTTTATGCTGCTAAATGAGGTGGGAAATTAATAGTTTAAAGGGTAATAAAGACTGACTTTGCCTAGGTTATAGACAGGGAAGCATTATAGCTTTGAATTTAAAATACACCATCATGGAGGTCTGGATGGAATGAATGAATGAAAGAATTCACTATTAGAAACATGGTGTATTACTTAACAAAACAAACAAACAAACAAAGAAAAAACTGTAAGTCTTAGAATGTTTTGAAAAAAAAAGTAATTTCATGTCTAAAATATGAAGTAAAAAAACAATAAGACATAAGACATATTCAACTAATGAAATTAATTAAACTCATCCACTAAATAAGACAGTTTATTCATTATATTAAAGTTTAATGCAATATTGACTAGTTTATTTTATATAAAATATTTGTATTAGTCTTATGTCTTATCGTATCTCCAGGTTCGAGGGTTTGATTCCCGCCGCAGGTCTGTGTACTGTATATGGATTTGGCATGTCATTCCCGTGCTTGGTAGGTTTCCTCTGGGTACTCTGGTTTCCTCCCACAGTCCAAAGATATACAGCGTTCCCAAAATTCTTATTGGGCGTGCCCTAAGCCTCCTGGGATAGGCTCCAGGCCCCCCGTGACCTTGAAAACAGGATTAAGTGGTACAGTATAGATGATGAGTGAGTGAGTGAGTAATGGGAGTAAAAACTCTCTTTATTTCTCAATATAATCCTCTGCACTTATTCTAGCATTTATCTAGTGTATAGAGTCAAAGTTTTCTCAGTATCGCACTGCTTGTTTCACGTCTGAAATGCTGTCCTGCCAGGAACTCCTTTAATGCCCAAACTATGTAGAAATGGCCTGGAGCGTGGTCAGGACTGTCCCGGGGATGTGCTAATAACTCTCAGCCGCGTTCCTTTAATGTGCAAGTCGTGTTGGTGAGTGATTGTGTTTAACAGATGCGTTCCCACTGACAGATGCATCTCTTCCACAAGTTGGCATGAAGTTATTCATCAATTTTCAAGGATCAGGTGTTCTACTTGCTGAATGTTCCTGGGGAATGACTGTAGCTACCTTGTTCGGTGCCTTTAAAAGGTTTGCACTGTTCAAATCTTTTAATGTGGCTAAGAGTCTCATCACTGTACTCTTCTGTAAATGTCGATTGGTTGAACACCTTTGTCACATTGATTGCCGCTTGGCTAAAATGGTCCTCTTACTTAAATGACCACACATCCTCGTTTCGGAGTTTCAATTGTTCTCCATTCAGTTTTTCTTTGTTTAGACTATGATGAGATATTTTAAACACACTCTTGGATCATTTAAAGCTATTTCCATATACAGTAGCAAACCTGTAATTTGGACACCTAAATTAGAATTTCTTTAAAAAGAATAGCTTTTAGAAATGAACAATAGATAGGGGTGTATGCTGTATACATAAATGTGTATTGCATCAAAGGATTTTATCTTTATTATTAGTAGTAGTATTATTATTATTAATATTATTATTAGCACTGTCGCTGTGCACATCCAGGGTCTAGGTTTGATTCCCGTCTCTGTGTGCATGGAATTTAAATGTTCTCCCTGAGTTTGATGGGTTTCCTTCAGGTACTCTCGTTTCCTCCCACAGTGCAAAGACATGCAGATTGGTCTAATTGGTGTTCCCAAATTGCTCGTAGTGTGTGAATGAGTATATGGCTGAGTGTATATGTATGTGCCCTGCGATGGATTGGCACCCTGTCCAGGGTGTAAACCGCCTTGTGCTCTAAGTCTCCTGGGATAAGCTTCAGACCCACGCGACCCTTAATACAGGATAAAGTGGTATAGAAGATGAGTGAGTGATTGATTATTATTATTAGTTAGTAGTAGTAGTGGTGGTAGGAGGAGGAGGAGGAGGTGGAATGAAGAGTGCAAGGGTGCTGCAGTAGTGTTTATTGAACTTTCCCCTCTTGAGATAATGATGTATTCCAGCAAGTTAATAGTTTACATTAAATCCACAAGCAGACGCATGTTAATTTGAACTATGCACATTTTAGAAACTGAAAAATGGTCAATAACAATAAGCCTCTACACAAACATTAAACACAAGTAGTTTTCTTATAACAGTTCTATTACACTTGGTTGAATTAATAGTGGGATTTACTTATCTTTTAATTCCAGCTAAAACAATAAATAAACTATTTATTTTTATAAATAGTCCTTAACAATATAATCATGATAATAAAAAAATAATAACATACTGTAGAAAGTATACATTTTCATCACAGGGACTATAAAAAGCAGGTCGCCTTCAGTAACTGTAGATTTTAGTTGGAGTCTGTAATTACAGTAAGGGTTTTTTATTTTAAGACACTTCACCCAGTTCCTTCAGAAAGTTGTAATTTTTTATCCTACATAAACAGTTTTGTTATTTTGCAACCGAACAGGCAGGCATGGCCAGTTTTAAGAGAATCCCGCTATCAGACGCTTAAATCTCTGACCTGACCAATACACACCCATTCCTTTTCACATTGTCGCAACTTCTTATCATTGTTCTAAACACTACTCTGTCCTGTTTTTGTTGAAGCTGTACAACTAGACTGGTTTCAGGAGTCATGGATGTGTCATGCTGTTATTGCCACTATTACAGTACATGTTTTCCTGTCTGTTGCTCTGGCTGAGACTGTTACTGTCTAATATAAATTGGTTTTCTTGTGTATGGATTATGAGCAATGTCTAAGAGCAATATTATAGTAATTATCACATTACTAGACAGCAAGGTGTTTGTACGTACGCAAGTGTACATACTGTATGATTAGTGTGTAATATTTTCCTTAGTTTTTATACCGAAAAATAGAATAGTATTGAGCACTTTTGCTGTGCACCTCCATGATCTGGGTTCGATTCCTGACTCAGGTCTGTGTGCATGGAGTTTACATGTTCTCCCCGTGCTTGGTGGGTTTTTCTCTGGGTGCTCTGGTTTCCACCCACAGTCCAAAGACATGCATATTAGGCTGACTGGTGTTCCCAAATTGCCTGTAGTGTGTGAATGATTGTGTGAGTATGTGTGTGTGCCCTATGATGGATTGTACTCCCCCTTGTGGCCTAAATTTCCTGAGCTTAAATAGCCTCGATTGTCCAGGCTCCTCGTGACCATGTACACTATGGACAATGAGTAAGTGAGTGAGTGAGTGAGTGAGAGAGAATAGAATCGTGTCTCGCTTTTGTATGTATCTCATTGAAAAAAAAAAAAAAAACTGTAATCCAAAAACAGCACTTTACTTAGCTTCACTGTTGTTCATCATTGCTTATTTCCCTATAACAGTGCAACAAGTGTTTAATATAAAAATGTTTTTTAAAGAGAGAGAGAGAGAGATTTCACATTGCGACGGTCCATTGAGGTCAGCTCTTTTGCTGTATCACAGGAAATGGTGAGTGTTTTCTTCCCACTGGATTTGTAGGTCATGCATGTTTAGAGCTGCAGTGTGAAATTTCCTTGCAGTGGTGGAGAGCAATAATCAAAGCCTACAGGCTAAATTTGAGTCAACTGTGGTTTATTGTCAATACTGTAGTTCCAAAGACCACCAGTCTTTTGTTAAACTTTTTTTTCTTTCTACAGAGTTACATAATAGTGTGAAAAGTGATTCAGAACTGTGAGTGTAAACAAAGGCGATATAGCGATGCATATTTACAAAAGATAAAGACTTAATCATGTGTAAACCTAATATACTTTATAATACATTTACCTGTATCAAAATCTAATCGATGTTTCATGTAATAGTGGTGTTCAAGTCAAACCGGTACTTGTGATTAAATTTCTTGAGAATAAAGGCGTAAAAAAACAATTGACATTTACAGAAGACTTCAAACATATTCCAGTGATGAAACTCTTTGCCGCTGTAAGACATATGAATCATGCAAACGTTTTAAAGAAGGCTGTACATCAATGAATGACAATCCCAGCAAAGGTGGCTTGGCACATGATGCAGGTGTTCTCATAAACATTAAGCATCTGAAACACCTCATCTTGGTATACAAGATCGGCACAATGTTGTTATTATGCACAATCAAAAATCTTGTTTTGACTCAAACAGCATTTCAAGTCACTGTTCAATTATATTTTAATATCATTCAATTATAATATGGAGTCTTATACATAATATTAATTATTGTCACAAGATATTTCATTTTTTAAAAATGCCCGTATTATGGCAACAGAAAGAATTCCTCTGTGTTAAACCTTTTTGTGCTCAGAATATTTCATATTAAATATTATATCATTATTTCAATAATATTGTTATTGCGCAATAATATTTAAGCATGGTTTCATATAATACCCACCACAAAATTTCCACATGGAAAAAACATTTCCATTAAAATTGTTATTAGATTCAAATTAAACAACTAATGGGTTAATAACTAGGGAACAAATAAACAAACATAAGAGCTCTTGCCCATGTTTTACAAACCCAGACCCCACTGAGAACCCATAAAAGGTGGCTCAGTGGTTAAGGTGTTGAACTGCTTAGCAGAAGGTCCCCGGTTTGAGCTATGATGCTGCTGGGTCACCACTGTTGGACCCTTGTGCAAGTTCCTTCACCCCAAAGTGCTCAGATATGACCAGGCATTGAGCTGGCAACAGGACCCTGTAAATAACTGCCACATAAATGTTGGATGTATATCTGTTGCCTTTCCATCAATATGTACTGTATTAGTTTGTACTAAAAAATCCAAAATGCAAATGTTGAAAACAAATGTTCTTTCAAATACCACAAGGAGGCAGTATATGCACAGGTCTTAGAGTTTGTAATAGGATTAAACACTAAAAAAGTTTTCTGGTATCCAATTTTCTGGTATTTTCTATTTGTTATGTTAATATATTTATAAAATAATCCTTTATCCAGTGTGACTTACAGAATTGTTAAAAAAAGACCCCATACTAGTACAGCCCAGAAAAGTTTGTATCTCCCTTTTAAAAATAAATAAATAAATAAATAAATAAATAAATAAATAAATAAATAAATAAATAAAATGTTCAAACATTCCAGTAAAAGTGGAGGTTCCTTTCGAGAAAGTGGGTTCATTGACAATTTGTCCACCGGTCCATCTGATA
>QMIH01000262.1:562013-575861 GCA_003987875.1 Clarias batrachus | reverse complement strand
CGAGGCAGACAGAGACGGAAGAAAACGCTGGTGAATTGAGGCTGGTAAGGCGCACAATAAACTGGCAACATGACGGAGTCAGAGCGTGGCTTAAATAGGATATGCAATTATGTCCGTGATGGACAACAGGTGTGGGAAACAGGAAGTGTGATAGCGAAAGGAATGCTCAGGTGATCATGACGGGGCTGTGGCTTGGCGTGACATGACACAATATTACAACCGCTGACATTATAAAGCCTGGTCGTTTCAAACGTTGCACATCTTACACAGCATGTTGCAGGATCCTCAGACTCTTCCAAAGTCCTTGCTACTCAAAGGAAGCAGCGGCCTAAATTACAAAAACTACAGGCCCATCAATGTCTCTCAACACTGTAGAAAATCTTCACTTCAGTTATCTCATCCAAGATGTTTAAGAATCTAATGGAACAAAATTTGCTAGCACCAGAAAAAAAAAGAGTGTGGCAAGGGTATGCGAAGCTACAAGGAGTTGTGTTTAACTGAAACTATCTGAACGCCGCAAGTAAGAAACAAACATCATCAACTTTCAGTGGGATGACTTGACTACAAAAAAAGCTTTTGACTCTGTCCCTCATTCCTGACTTCAGCATGTCCTTACGCTGCACAAGAATGACCCAAAAGTTCTAAGATTAATCTCTTCAAGCGTGGACACATGTCTGTCTTATACAGTAAGCCTTACAAGATCATTGAAGGAATTTTTAAGGGGGGTGGGCGGAGCCCAATATTTTTCTGCATTGCCCTAACACCTCTCAGAAGGGTCTTGTGATAATATACGTTCAGATACACCCTAAACAGAAACCCAAAGATCAATGCCCTACAAAACAAGAGAAACAAACATAATAATAATAATAATAATAATAATAATAATAACTCAGAACTTATTACAATGGATCTTCCACAGATTTCTTCTTCCATTAAGATCTACGCTACCGCTCAAACATTTGGATCACTTGGATGCACTTCACAAACAATTTTATCCATTTCATAAACCATTTAATTTACCCAGAATTCTGACTGTAATGGAGCGGCCAGCACAGTCTCTGGGTCTGAATCCTATTAAACTGTTGTGGGATCAGCGTGACCGTATAGTACAGAGGAACCATCCAGGAAGCATGGGGTGGAATCTCATCAGATTCTCTCAAAAAATTGACAGCTAGAATGTCTGCCAGGCAAAGTTTGAAAAACTCATTCATCATTTCCATCAAAATAATTATTTCTAACACTGACAATGTCAGTGTGTCTTGTTCTTTTGCTATATTTCCTATTCAGACTAATTTTGTGTACGTTTCCTTGGAAAACAATAAACTTTCTAAGTGATCCCAAACGTTTGAGAGGTAGTATACGTTTTCTCCTAATGTTTGCACAAGTCAGGAAGAACAGGTTTTATACTAATACTAGTACTATATCCATTAAACTCATCTTCATGTTCTGTTATAAATAAAAAAACCAACAAAAAAATAAAGACTATGCTTATTGTAGATGTTACCAAAAAAAACCTAGGATCTTTCCACACCAACAGGAGACAGAGAATATTCATCTTTCCCATAAGAAATTGTATGGCTAAAACACTCCATATCCACCCTGGGTATTTGGGAACTCTTGTTTAAGGTACAATAAGAGGATAAATTGTTAGTTATGTAAGTGCAAGTGTGGAGAAAAACAAGACTGAGCTTGGTATTGCTTTCAAATAAATAATGGTACTTGGTAGTTGTCGGTGGCATCTCCCAAGAGTCCTCCAAATGTGATGGCATTAGTGATGCAGCCCAGGTATATGAAGAGCACAGCTGAGATAGACTGGATGTGAAAGCCGTCACAGAAGTCGCTTAGCAGCCATGGTAGTTTCCGTTTGATGTCAAGACAAAGACCTCCACAAAATCTGTTAAATACATAATGCACAAAGTCAATGCGAATGTCTTGCAGCTCATACTATCTCTTATAAGAAACAAGTAAACTGTTAAAGAACACATTGCAAGATAATTACAACACAGTGTTAGAGCTTTCTTTTTTTTCAATATTAAACAACATTGATCCAATCTCCAATGATAAGTACACAAACACAGAATTTTGTGGAACAAGTACACGTGTTTTGGCCGATCTAAAGCATGAAATGTAATAATCCAAAATCCAGAATACAGGACTATAGCTTAATCCTAACCTGGAATGTACCAATAATTATTTAGATTTTTTATTTCATTTTAAAAAGTATCTCCGTAGAAAGTAGTGCTGCACACCTCCAGCAATTCTGATGAACATAGCTATGTATATCAAACTCATCTGATATTTTAGTTCATAGTGTCTTTGGTAACATTACCTTCCAGTAAAGGTCAGTTCTTCTCCTAGTTCATGAGCTACAGGCATCGCTTCATCGTCATCAGCTGTTCCTCCACTTCCTGCTATTCCATTGGCTTGTCCCAGCTCATTTAGTGAAAACACTGACTTTCTATAGTACAATAGAAAGAAAATTTATTTAATCTACCTCTTTTGCAACCATTTTACAGATATTTAAATCAGATTACATCCTGTCCATTGCACACAATGAACATCTGCATACCTCATCTCTGCTGAAGGAACTTTTTTTGGTGGCTCAATACGAATCTTTGGATCCCACTCTCCTGGTGGGAGAACTGTCACCTCATTTAAAAACTCATCAAGTCCTGCAATCAAGTCTTCACGATGCCTGGCCTTATAGGCCACACTGCTAAAGAGCTGGAGAAACAAACAATTAAATAATAACATAATGCATATATTGGCTTTTGTCCTTCTTTTCACTTTTTTATTTCCCTGTGTAATTCGTTATATACAATTTCTAGATGCATTTTTTAAATTACAAGTCATTTAGAAGTACGAAGTAATTTATGCACTCATTCTTACATCATCAACCATCAGCGTGGCAATGGCTCGACCAATTTCAGTGTAGGACTTGATTTTGCCATGAGGTCCAAGCAAAACAAAGAGAAACCTAGTAAAAAAAAAAAGAAGAAGTAAAAGTATTGAGAAAATGCAAAACCAAAAAAAAACTATTTTTTTTCCATCAAAGATTTTACATAATTAAAAAAAAAAAATAAAAAAATCAATGTAATAATAAAAGCTACAGTATTTTTTACCTGGTTGGTACAGGAACTTCAGTGAGTCCACCCAGCGTCGTGGCTTGTGCAAGACGGACAAACGCCACAAAAGGTTTGTCTAAGAAGTCCACCTCTCCAATTAACACATTGGAAGCTTCAGCATCTCTGGGAATTTTCTTCATAAACTTGTTCTTAAGCTGGTGGGTCATTTCAACACAGTAAACTATTATTGGTCAAAAATAACATCTTGAAACATGTAATCTAAACAACAGCTTAAAAAATATTATTTTAGATTTCACATGTATAGAAAGAATATCTACCACATCATTAGAAAATAGAGGGCTTAATTCATAGTGCTCATCATGAAGGTCGATGAGGGTAGCATTAATTATTTCATTTCTGTGTCTGATCGGTCTACATATGATAATCAAGCACTAAGGATATGGCCACTTGCCTAAGAGTGAAGCAATGTTGTTGTGCCATCACTGAAGTTATTTACATGGACCTCATACAGTAAGTGCTACCATATAAAAGATATGTGCTCTGGAATCCATTTCTAAAAACGTTTTTCACATTTAAGACATTTATTTGCTTCATTGTTTGTTTGACCAATTTAAAAAAATATATGAAAAGTACAAATGAAAATGGCAAAACCTCATGCTCCCTCACCGGATTATGAGCATGGCAGGCACAGTCTCCACACAGTGATTGGTAACGGTGTGTCGTTTTTCTGTCCACAAGCTTCAGAATGTGGAAGGTTTCAATCGGTTTTGCTTAAAATGATTTTTTAACAGTGTAAATGTGTTTTTTCTAGCAGGCTATAGAAAAAGCTCTGTTGCTGATGCTTATCATGCCATGTCCAATGTTAAAACACCTTCTGTCAGAGTAGGTGGTTCTTGCCTATGTTTAGTGATGAAATGTATCATTGTCTCTGGAGAAACTATTAAAGCCAAGACTCAAGCATCAAAGATTTTACATCTACCCACATACTAAAACAAGATTTACAAAAGACTGATTGAATGTCTTACAGCCAGGCATACTAATCTTGAAATCATGTTAATATTCATGTGGAGTTTGTCTGCATGTTATGGCTCACATGAATCGGAACTAGGTGTAAATGTATGTGAATGTTTGTGCATGTTGGAACACCATGTGATGCAGGGCATAATCAACCTTACAACCAGTTTTCATAGGCTCTGGATCTACTGCGACTCTGACTAGGTTAATCTGGTTAATCTGGTTAATCTGGAGTGGATGCTTTAGAAACATGAACAGATATTTCATCATTATCTTCAGTAACACAGTTATAACACGTATGAGGTTGGCTACTCACATTTGCCCTTGTTGAAAATATATTTCAGATGAATAGATATTTCAGTTTCTGTGAGTTACAAGGTTGTCAAATTTCGCAAAGTATACTTTGATACTAAAAAGCATGGAGTTTATCGTTAATAAATATGTCAAAGAATCAGGCCACCTGAGAGAGCCGGAAGGGTGACAGCAAAAACAGTTGCCGATTTGAAAGTTGAGGCATGGGAAGAGTTTGGAGACACTCCATGGAATATGTGAGGTCTAAATGTAGTGGCAAATGGTTTGACACCTTAAAACAGAGACAAGACCACTTGCAACGCTCTATTGGGGGACTGTTGACCTGTACTTGTATATTCTTAAGCAATAGAAGGTGTACTTTGACAAACTCCTTGGCCCAACGGACTCATCCTCAATTCAGGAAGTAGTGCCAATGTTCTGGTGTTTTGAGTTCATACTTGTGGCTATGGTTACTATAGAGATAAGAAACCTAGTGGATAGTGGTGGCTGAGGTTGTGGTGGATTTGATCTGTTTTGCTCCGACAGTGGAACTGAGGGTTGAGTTGGGGCGTAATCATCAGGGGAACATAGGGATAAATCTACCTCCAGTGTGAGAAAGAGGGAAATTCGATCCCCCGAAATTAAACATTAAAAAATCTTCAAACTCATGAAACACCGTTTTGACATGTACTATCATGTGCATTAATACGCTCTGTCTGGAGGAAACAACATTCACAACATTACAAGCTACCATTTACTACTAATAGCATGTATTCACAAAGAAAATACTTTCAGTGGATTTGAGGTGAGTTTTATAGAATCTTCTAGTTGTTGATGGGGTCCGAGTGAGGATTTGAAAGGTTTTGTGTTATAGAAAATATTTTATACCCCCCCCTACCTATTATAAAATATAACACGTCACCTCAGTCAGGTACGCAACACTGTCCAGGCTCCATGGAAGTGCCAATATTATTACCAAAATCTCTTAAATATCTCTCATACCAGCAAAGACATTGGTGAATTTCCTAAATTCCTTACTTATTTAAGCTCATTTACTCCGTTTAACCTTTGCAGACACATTAAAATCATGGATGCTCCTCCAAACCAGAAATAACATACCTGGTCAGAACTGGGAGTAACTGAGATGTCATTCATACTACGACTCTGAACCTGATCTGAAAAACAAGAAACATACACAGTCACATGTATAAACAGACAGATAATGGAATGCTGAACATTAACCCAATGCTCTGAAAACACTAGAAAATAAAGAAATATAGCTGTTGGAAGACAAAGACATTTTCATCAAAAATCATAATAAATAACAAATAATAATAACAACAATTAAAAACTAAACATTACTTTAACTGCTAAACCAAATACTCTAGTACAAATAATCTAATGTGACAAAGTAAGCCAGCTATTTTACAAAACCACGATGTCTTTCCCAAATTAAGAAATGGTAATTTAGGCAACATTTGACAACAACTCTGACCTAATAATAGATAAATTCTGTTAATTCTAGGGAAAACCTAACATGTTTTGAAAAATGTGGTACTATGTAAATACATTAACATAAAAATAATTCATGAGGGAGGTCAATCTTGTAAGGAAACTGGTTGACAATTACATAAAACATTAAGCACAGAATGGCGATGAGAGTCTTAAACAATGGGAATGGTGCAAATGTTTCCAAGAAGGCTGTACGTCTGGTAATGACAATCAAGGGCTGAGGTAGCTTGGAGCCTGCTGCAATCCTTCCAGTGAACATTACTTGTCGCCAACTTGTGGAAGAGACATAACGGTCTGTTGGAATTGTCCGGTACTGTACTGTATATATACATTGATCAGCCAAAACATTATCACCACTGACAGGTGAGCTGAACAACACTGATTACTTACTTTCACTAACAATAGACCAGCAAACTGGTGATCATTCCACACATACAACCCATGACCGAAGTCAAATGCAAATCTAATTTTTCTGCCTGCCGGTAAGCTTTATGGTGATGCCTTTTCCATCAAGACTTATTCTCTGTCCACAGTGCCAAACGACCAATATGGTTTCTAAATGTCTATTGCCAGCCTAATAATATTATCTGGAAGTAAACAAAAATTTAAGAGGAAAAATTATAACCTGGTCATTGAGTACATTTAGGTAGTCTTCATCATTCTGCAATTCAAGTAGTCTCCATTTCATTTTATTGAGACATACAGTAATGTTGCTGAGCCTAGACCTACTTAACTGAATCACAGAACATGACACTGCCTCTAGAAGGTTGTAAAATAGGCAGCATGCATGATGAGTGCATCACTTCATGATCTTCCCTTCTTACACTTTCACATCTATTGCTTTGGAACTGGGTCGATCTGGGCTCAACAGACCACATGAGCCTTTTTCCCTTTGCTCCAAAGTCCAATCCTACTAACAAAGGGTTTCTTCAGGCCACAAAGCTGTTTTGTCCCAATACAGTGAATTCTATCTGCTTTGTGTGATGCAACTTTAGTTATTAATGAATAACTCTTTATTTATTTCTGACCATACTGTATTTTGTTCACAAAATTGACAGTTCAGCACTATCTTTCCAAGTTGTAATAATGCATTGGACAGTTCTTAACCCAATTTCTCCTTAGTTTTTCTTAGCTTGATGAAGGTCAATGCTTTGACTGCTCTGAAATACAGAAACATATTTTCCTGAGTATAGGATACATCTTTCAACTCAGTTGTTTAGGAAAAAATGTTGCCAACTCCACATATTAATCAATGTGGTAATTGGAAGAAGAAGAAGAAGAAGAAGAAGAAGATGAAGAAGAAGAAGAAGAAGATGAAGACGAAGAAGAAGAAGTAGAAGAATTGCTATGCAAATGAAATAGCCATGGAAAAGAAGAAAGAATGGCTATGCAAGTTGTAATAATATATTAAATTCTGTAAATCTTAGTATGTTAGACACATTAAGACAACTCTGATATGTTGATGCTGACTCCTATGACAGAAGTGATAAAGCAGACATAGTCATGTACAATTGACATTTAGGACTTACATGGGTTACATGTATTTGGACAATGAAAACTTTTTTTTTTTTTTTTACCACTTTACACCCTCACATTTCATTTGATAAGTTTAACAATAAGTAAATAAGTAAATAAATAAAAATAATTATTTAGAAATTACAGTCCCTCCATTTTCACAGGCTGAAAAGAAAATGACAAGTCACTGACAAGCATGTAAAGCCTCTTCCTAAGTTATATTACAAAAAAAAAAAATAGGAGATAAAAGCTCTGGCAAGTGATGGATTTGGAAGCTGTTATTGGTAGAAGCCTTCATAGTTATAAATACAGAGGATTTAACTCAAGGTGCAAACCACTGTTAACACTCAAGTTCAAAAATAAAACTTGCTCAGCTCTGAGACAAGTTTAATTTCACTGTAAGCGAAGAAAAAGAGAAGAGTGTAGAGAAGAAAAAACAAGGCTTGTGATTGTGGTGTAAAGTAATGACTATAGATACCATTCAAGGACAGGCAGTCATATGATGTCACCAGGAAGTATTAGGGCGGACTGTATTAAAGCAAAGACGAAGCTGAGTTGTATTTATCATGTATTCATCAAACTTCTGTTCACAAAGAAAGGCTGTTATCTCACACTGACAAAATAATTTTCTAAAAAAATATTTTCTAATTATCTTTGCAAGACATACGGCTGTTGTGATGCTTATAACTTATACTGTAGCAGTTTTTGTATCCAAGTAGTAAAAATAATGCCACTACTGCATTTATTATTGCTAGTTCGTCTAAATACTTTTGAGCCTGCAAAAATGGGGGGTACTTGTACAAAACATAGCTGTATTGATCAAATGGTAACTATATGTTCACATCACTTCTTGATTGCTTTATTCCAAATCCATTAATGTGATTTACAGAAGCAAAAATACAAGAATTGTGCCCTTGATTAAATACAGAAGATTTGTAGACAGTAAGTAGACTACAATGGGTCAGAATCCTGAACTCACATATTTTCCCAAGACTTCCACTCCGGTGACCTCGCAAGTCCTCAGTGGAGTGATGTAAGTTATACATGGAGCTATGGCTACGACTTGGACTCCGGTCTGACAGACCCAGTGTAAGACGGAAGAAAGGGAGAAATTAACAACAGAAAAGAGAAAAAGAGCTCAAGAGACATATTGAGGGGCTGCAGAATGTATAGTAGAGTACAGCTGGAAATAACAAAGGATGCAAAAAGCATATAATATAGAATGGAAAATTTAAAGTTTTTTTTTTATGATTTGAAACATATACAGTACTTATATATAATTTTAAGAATTCTTTGCACTTTTTGCAAAGAGAAAGACGATTTTGCATAAAGGCTATTTTAAAAAGTCTTAAAGTTTTGCTGTAGTCTTCTTCACATAATATCCCTTCTAAAACCCATGAAAAGTGGCTAAAGAATTGTAAGGATCATAAACTCTCAAGGATCTAGAAAGATCTTGCATGGGGAAATATAGATCTCCAAATGTTAGTACCCCCTCTTCTAATCATCTGTTTTTTGTGTTAAAACATTATAAAAATCATCTAATTGTAGAAGGTCTTAGTATTAGCCACATATGCACAGCATTTAAATTGGGTTAAGGTCTGACTAGGCCATTCCAAAACCTTAATTCTTGATTTTCCAACCATTCTCATGTAGATTTGGTGTGCACTGGTGTGCTTTAGATCATTGTCATGTCACGTGGCACTTTCGACCAAGCTTTAGCTATCAGACAGATGACCTCACATTTGCCTCTAGAATACTTGGTTACGGCTGTGGGATACTGGAAGGTAACCCACAGAAGGTCAGCGGTTCAAGCCTCAGCACCGCAAGGCTTCCACTGTTGAGCCCATAAGCAAGGCCCTTTACCCCATTTTCTCCAGGGGTGCTGTCTCCTGGCTGACCCTTTGCTCTGACTCCAGCTTCCAAACTGGGATAAAAATTTCACTGTACTGTAAGGTACATGTGACAAATAATTATAATTCATTATTTTACAGAGGAGTTCCTGGTCATCTGGTTCAGGGTACTGGGCATTATGGCCAAACAACTGCATTTTGGTCTCACTTGTCCATATGATATTGCTCGTGTGGTTTGTTCAGATGCAGTTTTGCGAACCTCAGTCATACTTCCGAATGAAGTACTCCAAATGGTTTGGAAATGTTTTTTAGCACTTTCGCAATTGATGGGCAACCATTGTTTTTCAAAGAGTATGTCTTTCCCTCTTGGCATTGTGTTAACACACACCTGAATGCTCCAGACCAGCAAACTGCCATATGAAAAAACTTAGTATTGCCCACGTTTTTTTTTTTTTTTCCTCTTTTCCGGCTTTATTGTTGTTAAATAATTAATGCCACAGTTTTAAAAACATTATACCGTACTCTTTGTCTGAGCTTGTATTTGGCTAATGCTCTATGATTAGCCAGTCATGATTTTTATTGTTTTACATTAAAAGTTTAGTTACACAAGTAACTAATGTTCAACTATTTTGTCACTTTGAGTGATATTTTATCAAGGTTTTTAAAATATTGTATCATCATTGAATGTTTCCTCTCATAGTGTAGTAAGTATCATATCTAGCTGTTAAACAAAATGGGTAATGGGAATTTAGTGGTTAAGTATAAATGTACAGCCAGATCCATAGGTATTTGAACAAGGATGCGTATTTTTTCCGTATTTTTTACTTTGTACACCACCACAATGGCGTAGAAACAAAGCAATCAATATGTAATTTAGGTGTAGCCTTTGGGCATTACTTTAAAGGGTTTAACAAACATATTGCATTATCTTTTTAAGAGTTACAGCCGTCCATTTTCACAGGTGTAAAAATGATTGCACAACCAACTGATATGAAATTTAATGTCAAGTTGTAGTCTGATCATTTCATGACAAATTAAGGAAATGAAAACATCTGCTGATTCCAGGTGTTGAAGTCTAGGAAGCAGTTTGATCATGCTCTTAGGGATGGAGGTGGCATATTTGTTCCTGAGGCCTCGCATAGATAGTGCTTTCCTCCGCGCACCCTAGCTCAGGTCAGGACAGATTTGGTTATTGGTTCGGATATCAAAATTACAATTAGATCATCTTTAATTTGTGGTGTGAAGGAAATTTAATTTGCTAAATCCACAATCCTCAAAAAAAGCAACACACTAGTGAGCTGAGCAACATCAAAATATCTGGGAGTCACAAATGGCAATTAAAGTGGATGATTACTGAATTCCTTCTTTGATAAAGAAAGACCTCTTCACAATGTCTAGTTATGGCAACAACACTCTGGATAAGGTATCCATATCATTGTTAAAGTCTACCATCAAGAAACATCTTAATAACTGTAAATACTGAGGGGGTTACCTTTAGATGCAAACAGCTGTAGAAATGGGTCATGAATAAGAATATGGGTCATGTTCCAAATTTTACCACATCTGGCAAACATGGTGGAGGCAGATTTATGGCATGTACGGCTGCCAATAGAACTGCATCCCTACTGCTGATTAATGATGTGACCGCTGAAGATGGATAATGGCCCAAAACGTGGTCACACAAGCAACCCATGGTAAAGTAATGGATTTTTTAAATGGCCGTGACCTAAACCATATTGACCATGCCTTCCATGTACTAAAGATAAAACTGACAGCAGAAAGACGCATAAACAAGCATTGAAGACAGCTGCAGTAAAGGCCTGGTCTCCATCTCATTGGAGGAATGTTTGGTAATCCCCAACTTAAGTTTTGCATGAAGGTATTTAAAAATTCTAATATTTCATATGGCTGTAAATTCCAAAATGGATGTAAATTGTTTATTTATTTATTTAAACCCCTTGAATTAAAGCTGAAAGTTGCACTTTACTGATTTATTGCTTTATTTCAAATCAATTGTAGTGGTGAAAGGGACATGTACGTGTCCAAGTAAGGACCTGGCTGTACATTTCTATTAGTTTTTAGTTTCTTATATCATATTACTTGACATTTGCGCATGTACTGTATAGGGGTGATGGGTCTAAGGGTTGCAATATTTTTTTTTATTTCACATGGGGCTTTTCCCACATTGGAAATAACACAATTTCTAGTCAAATTAGAGGTCGCACCTTTACTCGAAGGATTGAGTTTCCCCATGTCGGCCAGTGAGCGATGGATGGGCTTCTTGGTCTGGTGTCGATGCTTCCTCAGCAAGATGAAACTAATTTTCTCTTTGAGCTCAGAGTCTATTGGGCCATCCTGCACATACTTGTCCACTATTTCATCTGAATATAAAGGACATACAGATACATAGTTTTAATGATGAACGGAATCAAATATATTTAGAGACTTACTTATCCAGGTCATATTGAAGGCCTAGAGGTTGGTCAACTACGTAAAACTGATGGTACAGATGTCATACTCAAGTTTCAGTTAATTCTACATCTATAAGTGAAACACATATGGCAGATAGATCCATTTATTAACTGATGAAATAATGAGGTTTGTATTGCTTTACAAAAACACACGCACGCACGCACACACACACACACGCACAGGTTAAACTTACCAACAATTTGAGGAAGAGAGTAACCCTCCAGGTCTAACAGAATGCTACCGGTCTGTAAACATGTACGCAACTCAAACAGACTATGCAGTGACAGCGTGGAGACATGAGGCTTGCTCCATCGTTCTCCCCCCTCCTCCACTTTCTCCTCAAACTTCACCCACCTGAGAAAACACAATTAATTAAACCTTTCTGTTAGAAACTCTGAATGGTGCATTGCCCCAGAAACAATCGGTAACTAAAAGCACCTGAAGGTTTTGCACGCAAAGTAATAAAACTAATATCTAATTCATGTCAGTCACCTTGCAGATTCCTTCCACTCCAGTTCTCCCCCTTCATGGTGCAGTGTGTCCATCTCTGTAAAGAGTGTTGGTGTGGAGTCATCTTCCTCTCCAAGGATGCAGCGCAGTCTCTCTGCAGCTGGTGACACTGGCGTACACACACACACACACGCACGCACACACACACACACACAAGAAAGAAAGCATGTCACAATAGATGAACTATTAAAATGACATAATTTAAACAGACCATTAATCTAAGAGACCTAAATTAAGAGACCTTCACACCTAAAGAGGCAAGGGTCAATAACTCAAAATGGCAATTAACAATAAAAAAAAAATATATCAAATGTTCTGACTTTTTTTCTTTTAATCATTTTAATAGTGTAATGAATTCTGATACATCTGTACTTTATGTTCCGTGGCAAGTAATGTAAAATCTTTGTCAATCCTTTGTCAATAAAAAGAAATTATTATATTAATTATGTCTCAATTTGTGCTTTTACCGTTTAGAATTTTAACCTCGATATGGTGAATAATTATTCAGCTGCACTACTCCGATACCCAAGACCCCAAATCCTTATCACATGTAACAGTCTTATAAAAGCCCTAAATTGTAAGCCCAATTGCTATGACTTTTTGATACTGGGCTTTATTTATTTATTTATTTATTTATTACAAATACAGTATATCCATTATGAATAAAAACTAAACTTATTCTAATGATGTATCAAAACATAGCATATACAGTATATATGAGTAATATAAAAGTCTTCAGAACTTCTGGTGAGCACAAGTTTTTTTTTTTTTTTTTTACGCCTTGGCTCCCTGCAATCATGGCCAAGAGGATTAATAGCACGTGGTTGTTTTTCTCTAGATGTTAACCACTATGTAATCCTGCTGATCCTGTGGCTCAACCAAAGGCATACAGTATGAGCCAGTGTGTTTTCCAGCCAGTGGAATGTGATTTTCAGAATGGAAAATTATGGCTTATTTTTCATGTCAGTGTGTTTTCCATCTTGAATGGGATAAAAGTTGTTAGCTGCAGCAACTTGACTAAATTAAATATTATTAATTTTACTCAGATGGTAGCAGCATTCTTAAGTTTAAATGCTTGAAATGAGTAATCAAGCACTTCAGGGAGCACATGATGAGACTTACTTTAATCAGATTTATTCCTGCTTAAATGGTAGCAGCATTCTTACATTTAGCAGCTTGAAATGAGTGAGCAAGCACTTTAGGGAGCAAATAATGAGACTTATTTTGATCTGATTGTATCTTTCCCCCTTGACAGTCTTATACAAGCCTGCTTTAGATGTATTATCCTGGACACCGGACCATTGTGAAATTATTGTACAGCTTTTCCTATAACTAGAGCTGTGAAACCTACTCATCATTAGGAAACTCATGAATACCAGAAGCTCCGACACCTTTCATGTCACACCTGAGCAGAGGTGGAAAGTAACGAATTTCATTTACTTGTGTTACTGTAATTGAGTAGTTTGTTTTATGTACTTTTACTTTTTAAAATAGTTTTTAAAACTGTAATTTTACTTTTTACTTTTTATTGTACTTCGCTACATTTTAAATCATATTCACTACTGAGTAAAACTGTGATATATTACTGTATATATATA
>QMIH01000262.1:511753-561739 GCA_003987875.1 Clarias batrachus | reverse complement strand
TTATTATTATTATTATATTTAAGCGATCATTTTGATTTCAAACACAAGAAACGCAACAGCTTTATTATGCAAAGGTGTTCCTTCAATTAAAAACAACTAGTTTGAGATTTATATCCGCTTGTCTTTTTTTAACTACACTAGTATCCCCCCATCTCACCCCAGCTGTTAAAAAGCTGTGGAGTAGATTTTTATAACGGTAACTTTACTTGTACTTCAGTAAAATCGTATTACTCTTTCCACGTCTGCACTTGAAATGCTATATTTTGCAATATCATTACAATTATTTTATTTTTTTATTATGTTCCCACACCTTGGCTCCCTGCCAACATGGTTGTTTTTCTGGTTGTTAACCACTATGCAATTCCACTGATCCTGTCTGTCACACAACCAAAGCCATTTCAGCCAGTGGAGTGCTATTTTCAGAATAAAATAGAAAGTGAACAAGCACAGTAGGGATCAAATTATAAGACTAATTTGTATCTGGTTATACGCTTTAGTTAGGTTCTGGTGTGAGGCATTTTACATGTACCTCTATGACTTGAAAGGAACTTTTGAAAACAGCCGGATAAAAGGCAGAGTAATGCCTCAGTTTGACAGCATCTTACTTCGACAAGGACTGTTACTATGTTTAAAGCACACTGAAAAATCTTTTTATCAAGGTTTTATAAAGTAGTGGCTTTACCTGAAAGAGAAAGACAGGATCCCAGACCAGAGGAAGAAGAAGAAACATGAGTGGAGCAAGATGCTAGTGGTATATCTGAGCTTCTCCGATCCATCTTCAAGATATTTCACCAACTTTTAAGTAAATACCAGGTGTATAAAGAAATATCTACCATAAAACTATGACTGCATCAAGTTCCTAATGACTTTTACTTTTCACATTTTATCCAGTTATTTTCCAGTTCATTCCTCACGCCTCTGTCCGGGATGATGTCTACACATCGTGCTGTTTGCTTTTGTTCCAGTGCTTTTGTTTGAGCCTAAGCAACGCTGAAGTTGAGAGCAAAGTAAAGTGCCTTATGCATGAAAGACCTAACAAGTGTTCTCCTCCTCCACCTCCAGTGAGCCCCCCTCTTGATTTTTCTCATTCAGCTCTTGAGTCATAATCCAAAGCTTAAACAAAAATAACTACATATTGTATACTGGCCAAAAATTGTGGAACATTTTGGACTCTTGACGTATGTATGCAAAACAGATTTTTATTCCATATTGTACACATTCATCATCTATTTTATTAGGAACACCTATACACTATGCACATTTCTACCGTTATATAATTAAGTAACAGTAGTGTGACACATAAAATGATGCAGAATTGGGTGAAAAGATGCCTGGTGAGATCAAGAGCAAGATCACATTAGACATAAGAAAGGATTCTCATTGACTTTAACTGTGGCATGGTGTAAGTTTTGGCGAATGGGCTGTTGTAGTTTTTCAGAAACCGCTGAGCTCCTGAAAATCTCACACACAACAGTCTTCTACACCCAATACATACGAAAATGAAAACCCTTGTGGGGAGCATGAAATACCTTGCTGATGAGAGAGAGAGAGAGAGAGAGAGATCAGAAGAGAATTACCAAAGTGGTTTGAGCTGAGAGGAAATCTGTAGTAACTCTAATAATCCCCCTTTACCACCAAGCCAGAAATGCACAACACATCTCAGCCTGAGGTGAATGGGCTACACCAGGTGACCAAATCAGGTTCCTTTCTTTTCAGTCAAGAACAAGGATTTAATCAGTGGCTCAGTGACTCAAACACTCACTGAAACTAGATGGCCGAACATTGGAAAAAGAACGAGGTCATTAAAAAAGAAAAAGCAGACTTCAAATTGAATTAGCTTGAACTGGTAGGCCCAGTATGGACCGAATGGAGCTTAATATGGTATTTAGCTGTTGTAGGCATCAAGCACCTGACTGAGATGCTTTTCTGTTTATCACTGCTGTAAAAAGTGACCATTTAAGTTACTATAGTATTCCCAGAAGCCTGAACCAGACTGACCATTCGACCTCTCATACTGTACCAACCAAAGACTTTTTATCCATGTAACTGTCACTCACTTAACATTTTTACTCCATTCTCCATAAACACTAAAGGCTGTTGTGTGCAAAAATCCCAAAAGATCAGCAATTTCTGAGCTACTTGAAGTTACCCATCTTTCATCCCTGCCCTTTTATGATTTTGCGTATTGTGTTGCTGCTACATGAATGGCACATTAGATAACTATGAATTTCCAGGTATTCTTAATAAAGTGGACAGAATGTGTATTTCTGTGTGTGCATGTATTGCACTTTTATTAGTTAGGTTAGATTGGACTTGTCACACAAAAAAAGCACAGATTTTGTTGTTGGTTCCGTGGGCCATGATTTGTAAAATGTTTAATCACCCAATGAAGTGCAAATTGGATTTTTTTCAGGGGGTAATCAAACATACAGTAAGGACATGTCTTGCTATCCCATTACTACTTACTATGATCTTATCATAAGGGACAAGAAAAAGCATCAAAATGTTAAAATTTAATAAAAGTTTTGCTGAAATCTCAGAACAATGCAATGTTTAACTTACTGTTAGAGTTCACATCTGAGAGCTGCTCATTTGAACCATGTCCTTTACTGTATGAATCATGCTCGTGGCACTCACAGTGATGTCTTTCATGACTACCATGGTCATGAAAATGTCGTGATGTGTGTCTGTGTTGACGCCGTTTCTTTCTGTAACTTCTGGACACTGGAACATCAATGTAAACCGACTGGTACTCTGAGAAAAAAGTGAGAGGGAAAAAGACTATAAGGACACATTAATTAGAGATAGATGGTTTGATATTTAACCATACTGTAGATGTTCTGTTTGTCTAGCGTATTGCATTAGATTTTAATGCAAGTGTCAAAATCCCTCTGCTCTTGGGAATGTCTCATTTCCCCCCCCCCCCCCCCGGTAATGAAATTTTTAAGGGTTTCTCAAAATGTAAATTTTTGAGCTACAGGTAGGTCACTGTATCTGCCTCAATTTTGCATCCCCCATGAAACAAATAACAAATAACAGAATGTTCAGCCAGGTCTCCCAAACACTGTTTTCGAAGTATGAGGATTCATTTAGGACCCAAGCCGAATCCATTTGTTCTTGTGGCTCCTTAGCTGGATTATTTTTGGTCCAATTGGAAAACGAGACAAATTGTTTCAAACGGCTCAATAATCTCTACTACTTTGGAAAAATCATGTTGACCAAAAATAAGTAACATCTTTAAACCCCTTCCAAAACTTTCTCCAAAATCTTTCCATTGAAAATGATACGACACGCTGGGTCACGCCCACAGCTAGAGCCAAGTCATGATCACCCACGACTCCTCTTCATTTTCCATTCCACGGATTCTGTTTTTCCGCCTCATTCACCAGCATGAGCACACCTGGTCCGTATTTCATTCATCACTTTCACTCTATATAACTCACCCATGAACAACCATCCCATGCCGAATTATTGCGTGCTCCAGGCTCAGTGTTTTCGTGCCTTGTTTTGCCAATAATACTTTGTTGCCCTTCACGTTGTTGACCCTTTTTTGCCCGCCTTGTTACATCCTTTGCTTCACGAATTGGAATTGTTCGCTACGTTGACTGATTACCCAGCTTTGAACTTTTGCTTCCGTTTTTGACTTCGACTCTGCCTATATCCTCAGGATTACTGCAACTCTGACTACAGCTGAATGTTCCGACTTCAAGTGAGATCACCAACGATTGGCAACTCACTCCCTGCAGCTTTGATCTCTCCACACAGCTGCACTCATTCTCCGCGTTGCTCACTGCACACGCTCTGCAGCTTTGATCTCGCTCACTCTGCTGGCCACTGCACGCACTCTGTGTCACTCATCCCTTAACCCCAGTCTACAGCTACTGCCATCAAGGATGAGTTGATCTCTCGGGAGCACCCTACAGACCTAAATGGACTCATTGATCTACCCAGCCGCATCGATGTGTGCTTCAGACTCAGACACCGTGAACACACAACCCCTCTCTTTGAGGCAGACCAACCCCCAACCCCTCCCCCCCCCAACAAACTACCGATCCCCCTGCCAAACCAATGCAAATCAACCAGACCCCCGAGGGGACATTTATACTCCCTCTCTGCCCCAGAAAGGTAGGCTATGAACAAGTACATCACTGAGTCACTGGTTGCAGGGATCATCTGACCTTCCTCCTCCCCGGCGGGAGCTGGTTTCTTTTTCATGGCCAAGAAAGATAAGTCCCTTCATCACTGCATCGATTAACAGGGGCTAATTGCCATTACAATCAAGAACCGGTACCCTCTGCCTCTCATGTCTACAGCCTTTGAGATCTTGCAAGGAGCATGTGTTTTCACCAAGCTGGATTTGTGGAATGCATAATATCAAGGACAGTAAGTTACACCCCTGCTCCTTCTTCTCCCATCACCTCTCCCTGGCAGAGAGGAACTATGATATAGGAAATCAGGAGCTGTTGGCAGTAAAACTAGCTCTAGAGGAGTGGAGACACTATTTGGTAAGAACTGCTTCTCTGACCATAAGAACCTAGAGTACCTCAGGTCAGCCAAGAGGCTCAATGCCCGTCAGGCCAGGTGAAGCATATTTTTTTCCCGTTTTAACTTCATGCTCTCGTACCGTCCTGGCTCCAGAAATGGAAAACCTGTTGCCCTATTCTCCACACCCCAAGAAACAATGCTGGCCGAGACAATCCTGCCTCCTTGTTGCGGCCCCACTTCTGGATTTTGAAATGCAGGTGAAGCGGGCGCTCAAGTAGGATTCAGGTCTGAGCAATGTCCCCCCCGGCCTTCTCTTTGTCCCATCGTCCGGGGACATAGCTCTCAAATTGCCTGACACCCGGAGAGAGCCCGCTCCCTATCCCTTTTTCAGCCTGCTCCCTATCCCTTCAGGTTTCCCTTCTGACATTGTCAGCAGAGTTCTGGATGGCATTTTGCAGACTAATCGGAGCAACACTCAGCCTATCCTCTGGCTATCATCCTCAGTCAAACAGGCAGACAGAGAGATTGAACCATGAACTGGAGAAGACTCTAAGGTGCATGGCATCACGAGATGCAACTACGTGGAGCAGGACACTTCCCTGGATTGAGTATGCGCACACCGTCCTCCTCCGCAAGTCTCTCTCCCTTCCAATGCTGCTTGGGCTATCAGCCACCACTGTTCCCATCCCAAGAAGAGGAAGTAACTGTACCTTCGGCCCTGTCTTTTGTACGTGGTTGCAAGAAAGTTTGGTCCCAGGCCAGAAACAGTCTCCTATGCACCATTAGCACCTTCAAATGGCAAGCTGACCGACACCGATCGGCAGCCCCCAGGTACATACTAGGTCAGAGGGTGATGTTTTCCTCCCGAGACATACTCATCAAAACAACCAGAGGTGGAAAATAACGAATTACATTTACTCGCGTTACTGTAATTGAGTAGTTTTTGTTGTGTACTTCTACTTTTTAAAGTAGTTTTTAAAATCTGTAATTTTACTTTTTCGTAAGTATGTTTTGTTTGAGGTATTTTAAATTATATGCGTTACTGAGTAAAACAAATGAATGAAAATGCAAAAAATATTATGCTTTGTATAAATGCTTCGTTGCGCTCGCGGGTGTGTATCGTGTCCAGGTCGCGCGCCGCTCCAGACTCCACTCCAGGTTTTCTGACTGTTTCCCCACATCGGCATCTACCTGACCTTCCACATGGCCGCTTCCGCCCTGATAATGACGTCATCAACCAGCGCGACCAGATATAAACCGGAGAGAGACGCGGGAAAGAGGAAAGAGATTGTGATTTTGCCGTTTTGATATTTGGTTGTGACTTTTTGCCTCCTTGACTTTGATTATTACTTTCGTTGGTCTTTGTATATATTTGTAGATCATTTCACTGTATGTTTGTGCACTCACCAGTAGTAGTGGTGTGTCTGTCATTTATTTTGGGAAGAGGGAATTTATTCATTGTTTTTGGTTTAGGGAGTCAGGGAAGGGATCTGTATTTTTGTTTGTGTTGTTTTTTTTGTTTTTTGTTTTGCAGGTAATCTAGCTACTAAATATAAATTCCATTTAGTTTATTATTTTGGCCTGGGTCCACCCTGAATCTGATCCTCCTCCTCCTCCTGTTTGTGTGTGTGTGTGTGTGTGTGTGTGTGTGTGTGTTTGTAAACCAATACAAACCTCATTATTTCATCAGTAAATAAATGGATCTAGTTCTTTCTGCCATATACCACCATTTCCATACAGTTTAAAATAGAACCCTGAACCATTCTTTTGCTGTACGGCTGAACCCTAGACTGGGATGTAACGCCATATTTAAGTGACCACATTGATTTTCAAGCACAAGAAAAACAACAGCTTTATTATGCAAAGGTGTTCCTTCAGTTAAAAACAACTAGTTTGAGATTTATATCCGCTCATCTTTTTTGAACTACGCTAGAATGTCTCATCCCACCCCCGTTACTCAGTAACGTTTACTCTGAATACTTCTTTTATGAGCTACTTTTTACTTTTACTTGAGTAGATTTTTATAACGGTAACTTTACTTGTACTTCAGTAAAATTTCACTGAAGTAACAGTACTTTTACTTGAGTACAAAATTTTAGTTCTCTTTCCAGCTCTGAAAACAAGCTCCCACAAATTGTCACGCAGATTTATCAGACCGTTCACGTTCACCAAGATAATTAACCCCGTTTCCGCCAGGCTTTCCTTACCCCTCACTATGCGCCGCATCAACCCGACGTTTCATGTTTCGCAACTCAGACGATTGTTTAACCATTTGAGAGATTTTGTTTGTTTGGGACCTAACACAAAACCAACATCTACGAAGAAATTGACTGAATTTATTGAATTTACATGGTAGTTTTACAAAAAAAAGCTTATTAAACCACTTTGGCTGAACTGCCATCCTCATCTAAATTTTGTAAATACACACACAATTAAATTTCATTTCTACACTCCTTCTGTGGAATAACAGTCTAGGACTAATAGTTCCCAAAACATGCAGCCAATAAACAGTACAAACTTTCTCTTTCAAGTGAATACAAGAGATCAGATTACATTCTTTGAGAATCAGCTGTACAGCATCAGCCATTGCTAAGACAGCCAGGCTAAACCTCACTCCTACACACACACACACACAAACGCGCGCGCGTGCCTGAACTGCCTAATGTGTTCAATTTGGCATGTTTTCCCTGAGGCATTTTTTAGGTTCTCCAGTTTTTTTCCAACTCCCACAAACATGCCAGTAGGTAAACTGCCTACTGAAAATTGGCTCACGGCATGACTGAGTACCGTATGTGATCTTGTGTTTTTATGGTGCCCTGCAGTGGAACGACATGGCATTGAGTGTGCATTCCTGCCTTCTGCTTAAAAGTCAGTGTAGTCAATGTTATTATCCTGGAATACAATCTACATGAATGCATCTTAAAATATAACTCTAAAAAGTGTAACACAAAATCTCACCATCGTCGTCTTCATAGCGTCTGCTTCTTTTGCTGCTGTGATAATAGTCATGATCCATTCTGTCAAGATCGGGAATAAGAGAAACAAACCTCCATAAAATAGAGTATAGCGTACAGCAACAATAAATGCCTGGATAGGGATGCTGAAACAGACGCAAACACAAGTTAAAGTATTTAGTGATAATTCGCACAGCTAAACAAATCCAAAACATGATGCAGAATCAAGGACAAACTTCATATAATGCAGTTGAAATCGGTTGAAAGTCATGAAACTCGGCTTGGAAACTTGGAACTTGTGAGTTATTGAGTTGTAGATGAAAGGCTTAAGCACTGGGCTACAATATTGTTCAGTAGCATGCACTGATTCAAGCACCTCTAACATAGGATTACTCATCTCTAACCTTGAATTAGGTTCTGTATTCACATAGACTATTTACTAGGTGAACACACCCAAAATAAATGCACAAAAAACTCAAAGAGAATTTGTAACATTTGTAACATTTCTGCCTAAAATGTTACAAATGTTTACTGGTAAACCAGTTCACTCTTTTAATTGCACAACAATTTACAGTATTATTCCCTAAAATATTTAAGTATTTAATATTAAATAAATACTGTCACTTTACAGCATTTTTTGTAATGTACAGGACATTTTCTCAATTTCTGTCATGCTATATATAACCTCCTGCTGTATAATGTGATGCAGTTTAATGTTATGGTGTGATATGTATACAGCATATGTGCTACAATTTACCTTTTAATTCCTGTTAATGGTGATAAACATTAGAGACCTGCACTGCTTATAACTGATGTACTTTGATGTACTTTCATAAAGAATGCTTATTCCAGTATTCCCAATTACGGTATAAACATGCCAAACTTTTTATACAGTACATTTGATCTTTTTTAAAAGGTGTCCAAACGAATGTCAATCAGAAGAGGAAGGGATCCTTTCTATGTCAGGTTTCCATGTTCTGTCACCTCAGGGATCCATCATCGCTGGCTTGTTCATTATGGATCTTTAGAAATCTGTTAAACTGCTTTGTGATAATGTCTACTGTCTACTGTTAAAGTGCTATAGAAGTAAAACAGAATTTAAGCTTTGAATTTAAACACATTCTTACAATGACTGTAGTCATTGACCAAGGGAGAAAACTTCTTTGTAATCCAAAGCAGCCAAAGTAATTTGATATCTCTGTAGTGATTGAAATGGGGCGGTAGCACATTATTGATCCGAGGGCCTCAAGTGATATTTGTATTGAAGGGTGTATTAGCAATTAAAATGTAAAACCTCAAATGTAGGATGAATTTTTTTTTTTTTTACAATCTCACAAATAACTGCCATGCGAACACGCAGACCAGCACACGGACATGCAGCATTACTCGATCAATACGAGGAAAAGCCAATCAGCATGTAATTAAAACAGGGCTCCCACAGTGTCAGCACATACGTATTTTTTTGTGTCACTGGATATCTCTGCCTGCATTGCAAATAATCAATACATTTTTCATCTCATTCAGACAGTGAAAAGTAAATTAACTTTAAGATTGGCATGGCCACCAGAAAAATTGATAAAACCAAGAATAAATAAAATAAAAATATTTCCATAGAAAAAGATCACTCACTTGCAGGCTTTGCTATGAGACAATATTTCATGTATTCAAAATCATCAGATCACCGTCCTTCATGCTGAATGAACAGCAACTCTTGGAGAAGCCAGTAATCAACCCTGACAGTATTATTGATTAACCTGCAACCCACTTGGAGAAATGTACATCGTTTCCCCCTTTGTTTTAATCTCTTTTTTAAATATAAAATATAATTGATATAACAGTGTGTTCTAGAATTATTTTTTTGACTGTAAACTATGTATGAATTAATTCTCATTAGTGATGGTAAATTAATCACACCATTAATTCATGCATAGTTTACAGTTGGAAATGAGTTCTGGAATACATTGTTATATCAATTATATATAAACTGATCAGACATAACACATACCCCTAAATGATTTAAAAAGTATGACTGTTTTTTGGGTACCCAAAGATGAGTTTTTGGACATTGAAACATAAGTACTATATTACCCAGCCATGGAAATGTTCAAATCTTTTATTTTCACCCATGGTAAAACTATTTGCATTGTGCCATTTCAAAATGTCTAAGAACATACTTATTTTTCTAAGTATTTAATTATACTTATTTTTTGTTTAGAAGAGCTTTAAAATGTGAGGAAAAATGTTCACTCATTCCCAAAGTTACAGGAACTTTGTAAGGGTTATTTCACTATAAGCATTAATTCATCTCTTGATTTGTACAAATACATGAATTGGAGAGTCTGTTTTATTCCTACTTGAATAATCATTCCTTGGGTGACAAAGGAATAAAAACAAAACATTTTGTAGCACAATTAAAAGTTTCCTGTAATTTAGCTGAGCTAAGCAATCAAGTTTTCAAGTAAAATCTATCTAAATGTCTACTGGAATTCAAGAAGCATGCTATTTTATTTACATTTATAAGAGTATGCCTTACCTTAAAAATCAAGTAGCATTAATTATAAAGAAGATGGAGGAGAACTCACTTGTGGCAGGTGAGCAATGAATCAAGCGTTAATATCTATCAGAGGAAAACAAGAGTATTAACTATGCACGACTGTAAAGTCTGGCTAAAGAGCAGCAATAGCATCATGTGGATGGTCAAATGCCTGAGGTAAGGACAAGAGAGAACAAAAACTGATTGGGACAAATAGTCTATATGTTGGCACTGCAATATGGCAGTGCAAGTGCGCATGACGTTTGCATGGGCCAAGTTTGTGCCAAGGTTACAGAGAAGTAAGATATAATAATAATAATAATAATAATAATAATAATAATAATAAAAGTTCCATGAGAAGTCATTTTTCATTATCAACACATCAGATGAAAAAATATATAAATAACATGGAACATACATTATTTCGAAATATTCAAAAATAAAAAAGTGTGTGGCTGAGAAAATCCATTGGGAAGCCCATCTTCTAGTCCAGTAAAAAATAAATACAAACAGATAGCCATATGACAGACATTCAACCAAGTAAAAGCAGATATGTGTGGGAGGCCAGTGTTACAATTAACTGACTCTTCTCTCCTTGCTGTTTTTTTTTTTAGAATTATTTGTCAAACAGGTGCATCATTATCTGGCCATCAAGCATGAAGATCTCACACTCCTGCTCCTACTACTACCTACTGGCATACAGTCTTACGCAATATCCCAATCAAGCCATGCTTCAGTGAAAGATGCCAAAATGTGGTTCCCTCACTGTTATTTGGCACTTTCCTTTTCTTCCCTAGCCTGAGTGAGAATGTTGTTGTACTGAATTGGTCAGACTGGTGTTTCTGCCGTATACTGCTGTTTTCCTGAGGCAGAATCATGGCAGAGTTCAGGTCACCCACTGGAGCCTGTACATACTGTAGGTAGTGTAGTCACAAATGTCATCATGGAGGACATTCTGGAACATGAGGATGACTGGCAACCTGGGAAAACGCCCAAACATCACATAGGTCTCGCAGGCAGTGCAGTTGTACACATAGGTAAAATACTGATTAATCTGTGGCCATTTCTGCTATGATCTTGGAGTCATTGTTGTTATCATGTACCCCATTATTCAATCTCTCTGCGGTTCTCTTCCCCATGAGCTGGAACGCAAAGTATAACTTAACTCCACAAGTTCTGCAATCACTTTCACATTCAGATTGAATGCACTATGGTAACAGAGAAGAATCGTTTCCACAGCTTCCCACAGTATTGACGTCTGATGTAGAGAAGGCAGGGTTTTATAAGCAGGGAATAATAATAATTTTTTTTTAAAAAAAGGTTGTACTTTTTTTGTTTGACCATTAATCAATTGTTAATTGATTAATTCATGCCAGTTGTCAAGGTTCCTTGACTAACATTAGTTAAAGTTAAGCAAAGCTGTGTCACATGACATGGGGCGATGGGGAAACTTTCAAAAGCTGCAAAGATCAAAAATGAAAAAGTCATTAATACATTTAACACTGAGAAAAAAAACTACCAAATTAAATTTTCTCACATTTGTTGTTTTGTAATTCACTTAACCAGCTGTTTCTCATGTGCATCCATGTAAATTCAGTGTGGACAGAGTTGGGTTAAATAATGAGAGTGCTTCACAAACATACTGTATGGCGATAGCCTGGATAAAACTAGTTGCAAAATAGTTACAAAAGTGTTCCATGTTGTCTCTTATGGGTGCTGATTAAAATCCAAACCATTAAATCTAATCAGCATATTTTTCATCATCAAATAGATTGAGTATTCCTCAAAGACAATCAACACTTGACACTTTGTTCATCATTGAGAAATCATATTTGTCAATTTCTTTAATTTTGAGTACGAGCAAAGATAATTTTCCTCATCTGGTTCCAATAAGCTGGTGCTCTTTCAGTGGACCTCAGTGCCATCTATTGGTCAGAATCTTCAGCAAACCACATTCTGTAGTGCCATCAAGTCTGATCACTGCACAAAATGCTTGAATTACACTGAAGTACACCAACTTTCAGCAAAACAATGGGCAAACTGTGCAGGTCACTGGTTCTCCAGGCCTAGATTTGTACAGACCTATCAGGTGACTGTGAGAACCATTTACAATTATCATAAATAATGCCTTGTGCATAGGAACATTGTCATCCTGGAAAAGACGACTCACATCAGTATAGAAACATTTCATCATCCAATGAAACAAACAAGAAAGACTTTGTACTATTCAAGTTATTTTATTTCCACCAGCAGAAAACAGGTTGAGCTAACAAATTTTTCATGGGATTTATTTGGAAAATAAAAATTGAAATTATTTTCAAATAAAACATTGTTTTAAGTAGAATTCTTCTAACCAAATATACAATACTCTCCAAGTGAAACAATGCTTTACTCTATTTTTTCTGGCAGGGAAGATATAAATTATGAAAATTCTATTATAATACCCATGATGGAACTGTTGTCCCTTCCAACCTTTTATAAATGTACTTTATTTATAGTAAATTTGAACCCTTTGATTTAGTGTGGCAAATGAGAACCATAAAATGATTTCATCTAAATACCCAAGGAGCACAAAATATTTAAAGACAAATAAGAATTGACATGGCCAATTTTTTTTATTCAAGCTAATGTTTATTAAACGTGTTTAATTTCACATGACCTAACCCCTAAAAAACTTGCTATTACAGAACAGACATAATTTTCTCGGGGTTGGTGTTCATGTTCCAGCCTGTCTTTGGTCACCCTCTGATTGCCTTGGGGTTTTGCTCGGAGTGGGACAGGAGGGGTTTCAGGGTTGGTCACCAAAATAAAAAAAAAAACACTGCACTTCTCAACTGTTTTGCCCAAATAAACATGATCTCTCCTTAGTGTTTAGGATGGGAACAACCGATGGGCCAGCCCTCACCTGCAGGGCTTGAGAGCAACTCAGAACCACAGAAAGTTGGCCTGCCGAAGCAATACAAAAGGTAGACCATACTGTACCTAGCTGAAGCCCCCACCCTGAAGTCCCCTTATATAAATGACGCCCCTTCCAAAACTTTACTTACAATAAGGTGAGGGCAGCATGTTTTGTGTTATACATTTGTGTCCTTTTTAAAAAAAAAAAAAAAAACTTACTTCAGTTTTCTCCTTCTTGCTCTCCTCCCTTCCCCTTTTTTTCCTTTTTCTGTGTCCTCCCTCTATGCTTCCTTCTTTCTCTTATAAAAGAAAAAAATTACTTAAATATAACGCAGTCATTATTTGCCTGCATCAAGCAAAGAAAACTCTTTTTTTTTTTTTTAAATGACAGAAATTGTGTGATAAACTGTCCGATGCATTATTCAAAACTGGAAGGATTGTGCTGAAGTGTCAATTTTGTGGAAGAAATGTGATTTAAAAAATAGTGAAAGGAGATCACTTTAATGCTTTGCATAGTATTCATAGATAAAACATTCAGGACACTACAGCCATGTTTAATAGTGAAAGTATTGTAAGAACATTGTTAGTTAGGCTAATAAAAAAAAGCAATTTGGAGCAAAAAGAAATGAAATGGGTCATGTGGTCTGGTGCATCTGGGTGTACTCTAACAGCTCACAGCTATGAGAGTGTCAGGGTAAGAAGTGAAGTGCAAGAAGCGATGCACCATGCTGCATAGTGCCAACTGTATAAGCATCTGCAGACAGTGTTATGATCTCAGGTTTCTTCAGTTCTTCAAGTTGCTTCTGTTGGTCGAGCTTAGCAAAGGTATGTGTCAATAAAATAAAGTAGCCCGACTACCTGGATGTACCAAATGACCACTGTATCCCATTTATGCCTTTTTTTCTTCCCTGATGGCACAAGCACATACCGGGACTCAAACTGTGACTATGTGGTTCTGAGAGCATAAGGAATCATTTTTATTCATGAATTGGCCACCACATATCCATACACATATCTATACATACAGTACACATATACAGTACATATTGCACACTATATTCAAAGGCAGTTTTTAAAATTATTTTCCCGCCTTTTTGGCCAACTCATGCACATTTAGTTAATATGAACAGAACTCTTTTGTAAATCCACTTCAAAGTGCAAAGTTGTATATGGCTTTTAAGGTGCTAGAAAAATCTATAAAACAATTTGCAGACCTGGATAATTAAATTGACAAAATGAAATAAGTGCATCCTACCCAGGTAATCCCAGAATAAAGAAGAGTGCTTCCCACTAAATACACGGTACTTAAACATCTAAACACAGACATACAAACACTGCCTACCACAGAAATGAAAGAAGTACACAATGTTAAAAACTCAGTTTCTCTGACAAGTTTTTTGACTCTTTTATAAGATCAGACAAATAAAAACACCACCATCAATTCCCTGTGCATCACAGATTTAGGACAGAAGAGATTCAGTCCGGTAAAAGCAGAGGACTCGCTGTAATATGTGATGTTTTGTACCAAATGAGTTTTACCATTGTCCAGAGACCAGGGATGTATGCAGGCCTAGAAAGTCCTACTTTGTATCTGTGTAAATAAAAATGAAAAGAATGAAGACTGGATGCAAGGCTAAATTTGTTACATGCTTTACAGTTTGCTGAGTTTGCTTGGGGTTTTTTTTAAGACAGAACATAATCAAATACTAATCATCATTAAACAACTGTTTATGAAAGATGCACAATTGGCCATTCTTACTGAAGCCTAACATGCTAATGGATAGTTAGTCAGTAAGTAAGTTGATTACTACTGGCTATAAATGCAGTACCTAAAGTGGTGCCTCACAATTAGATGCATGTGCAAAAATATAAAAAATGAATAAATAAATAAATAAATTAATAGAGAATTTTTTTTTTAAGACATGGGATTTTGGCCAGTGATGAAAGGTCAGAGGAAAATGGACATTTTCCCACTCATCAGCTGTTCAGTTTTTACTGTAGGTCTTTGTGTCCTCAGATTCTTGATTTTGCATGACCTTACGTGCTCATCTGCTGTTGTAGGTGATCATCCTCAAAGATTGACTTCTTGTGCTTTCTGACATGCTTTTCTGCTGACCACCCTTGTACAGAATCAGTTCCTACAGTCTATACAGTACTTCCTATCTTCTTCAGTAAAATGTCCCACAGAGTCTCCACACCTAGAATATTTTTGTTTTTCCCGACAATTTTTTTATAAACAGTAGTGACTGTTATGTGTGAAAATTCTGAAAGATCGATGGTTTTTGAAGGACATACATTTGTAAGTAATTTTTAAATAAATTTGGACATCATTTAATTACACAAGGATGCTTGCATAGGATATTAATGACAATCTGTGCCTGTCTCACAACTTTTACAACCTGTGTCACAAAATTTACAACCTTCTGATGAAAGCCTTAACCACTGAGCTTTTCATTTGCATTTTCTAAGGCATCAGGATATTGCTTTTTATTTATATATATATATATATATATATCCTTTTTTAGCATGGATGCTTTCTCTTTGTGTACTCTTAGGAATTAATAGCCAGGGGAAAATAGGAGAATATAAAGAAGAGAAGAATTACCTGAATCTGTTATGGGACTCTTTTGGTTGCAAGTTGGGTCAAGATTAGTGGATTTTTTGCTCCCCTAAAAGAATAAGAAAACTTCAATTAAAATGGCAAGATCAATGAAGGTCAAAACAGAGCTGGAGTCTTGATCTTATGGCCTTAAGACTATGAGGATGAGTCAACAAGTATCCACACTCTGGTCTTAGAATTGATTTTGATTAACTTTTAGAATTTTTTTTCATTGCTTCTCATGGCTTTTGTTTATCCATCAACAAGCTTTTATTTTCCCTCATTAAAAAGTTTTAGGCTGAGTTGCAAGCCACAAATGCACCGCTGTCTTCACTTCTTTGTCCTCATAGTGCTGCTTTCAGGGGGCCAAACAGGTGATCAGGACTATACTGAGGATAATGTTTTTGCAGTGTGTCAGCAGTGTGGCCAGAAGTGTGCAGACGTACATCGTCATGCAAGATTACAACAACCTTGGACAGCAGTCATCTGCATTTAATCCAAAGTTTAGGTTTCAGCTCTTCAATAACTAACTAACTATCTCACTATAACGAGCTCTGTTATTTGTAAATTTCTCCTGATAATGTTCTAGTACTGGCCCTTGAGAATCCCAGAAAACTGTAAGCATCACTTTGACTTTTGAACTTTTACTTTTTGGCGATTGAGGAAGTTTCCGTTCCATACTCTGCTGTTTACTCTCAGGCTCGTAGTGATGAATCTATGTTTCGCCACCAGTAATGATTCTCTTTAAGAAACTTCCACTTTCCTTAGAGTGTCGGTTTTGCAAACATCCAAAAGCTTCTGTTCATGTTCTTCTGAGAGGTGTTTCGGGAACACCTCGCACGAATCACGAATCACTACCCGCTGCTCTTCTTTAGTGCAAATTTCTCTTATTTTTCACACTGAACTTTTTCATTTAAGCATTACACCTCATATCATACTGTGTATGACTGTGTATGTGACGAATAAAATTTGAAATCACAAGTGGGTCATCTATTTCTTCTCACACCGCAGTTACAAATGAACTTATGTAACACGTTTACACATGCAGCAGTGACTTGGGAGACAGTAGCCTTGAATGGAAAGCACTGATAAGACAATGCACATAACCCAGGCCAGGACCTCAATAATCTAGGTCTGTCTATGTCTGTATCCGGGTCTTGGTTTCTCTCACATCATTTTGCAGCTTTTATTACTTCTCTTGAGCAAATAACCTGTTTATACAACAAAGTCCCAGAGAGAATTCACAAAGTATTTTAACAACACTAGGACATTAATTCTTGAAACAGTATTGCATATTCAGTCAGAATAGTTTTACAAAATAGCATCTTCATTCGGCTTACATAAAAAAATAGCCAGGATATTCCAGTAAAATGTAATGCCTTACATTAACTTTTTTTTTTTTTTTTTCCATAAACAATTATAGCGGCACGGTGGTGTAGTGGTTAGCACTGTCGCCTTGCACCGGCAGGGTCCGGGTTCGATCCCCGGCCAGGCTCGATTCCCGTCTCTGTGTGCATTTAGTTTGCATGTTCTCCCCGTGCTTGGTGGGTTTCCTCCGGTTTCCTCCCACAGTCCAAAGACATGTAAGTTAGGCTAATTGGTGTTGCCAAATTGCCCGTAGTGTGCGAATGAGTGAGTGTATGTGTCTGTGCCCTGCGATGGATTGGCACCCTCTCCAGGGTGTACCCTGACATGTGCCCTAAGTCTCCTGGGATAGACTCCAGGCCCCCGTGACCCTGAATACAGGATTAAGCGGTATAGATGATGATGATGATGAGTAAACAATTATACCCCATTGCTAGGATCAGCAGTTCAACAGTTTATAAACAGTTCAGATTAAATTTAAGACCTTATCTTATTTGCAATGTTGACTTATAACTGATATACACGTTAATTAACCAAGTCAGAGTATTTTGTGAGAAATATAAGGAAAACTAACAAGAAACAGCAGACAGTTTTGTAGTAGCATCAGCAACAATAACAAAATGCAAATTAATTACAGTCCAACAGCACCAGCTTTTAGCTGTGTACCATCATGTCATATTTATATAATATTGTCAGCATAGTAGATTAATTCCAAGCAAATGTAAAAGTATGCTTTTGAGGTCACAATGCAGCTAGCATTATTACTGAATGTTCTATTTCACTATTTCAAAGCACCAAGTGGAAGCAAGAATCACCTAGATATGGTCTTATGCATGTGCATCGCAAGACCTTTTACAAACTGACATGTGATGCAGTGTTCGCAATACATAGCACGATCATACAACTTTTTACCTTTTTTCTTCTTATATCATATGCAATACTCTGCAAAAGTCTAAGACACATCTAAATAAATGATGTAAAGCTAAGATTCCCTAAAAAGTCTCATTGTCTATATACTGCTTTATCCTGTATTCAGGGTCGCAGAAGACTTGGGGAACGAGGTTGGGTATACATCCTAGACAGGGTGCCAATCCGTCGCAGGGTGCACAAACACACACACATTATGGGCAGTTTGGGAACGCCAATTAGCCTATTGTGCATGCTTTTGGACTGTGGGACTAAACTATGGCGTACCCAGAAGAAAACCCACCAAGCAAAGGGAGAACTTCATGAACACAGGTCTGAACGAACCCCGACCCTCGAGTTGCAAGGCTACAGTGCTAACAACTCAGCCAACATGCCGCCATGCTCTCAAGAAGTAATGGAACCAAATGTTTTCTATAGGAAATTTACTATGGATGAATTTTTCTATGAAAAATCTACAACGAGCAGTAAACAGCACTAAACCACAATCTAATTATTGAAAAAGCTTTAAAGATTAATTATTAATCTTAGGAACAGTTCATACAATTTTTTTTTATTTCAATAGCTGTATGTTTTTTCCATCCAGTCAGAACAACATCACCAGACCAACGTAATTTAAAAGTGTCATTATACTGTAGCCACACTGGAAAACCACTGATATATGGTTGTGTGTCTCAGTCAGAACCACGTCTGCATACCGTCATGACTGAAGTGACATTGTAGCATCATTGCTTTTTACCCTTTCAGCAATGTCGTTTCCCTAATGGATATGTGCATGGCCTCATATTTCAACTTGGTTAGTTTTAGTTTTCATCTAAAACATGCATGAAGAGTGTTAAACTAAGTGTTAAACTAAGCTAGAGTATGGTCAATATATACTCAGTTAGCATACAAAAAAAAAAAAAAAGCATACAAACCTTGGATGCCAGCGGAGGTCAAACGAAAAAGCTACTCAGTACATTACTACTATCAAATCTGGTTCCAGCAAACCCGCCAGAACTTGCATATGTTTTAACCAACACCCTTGTCAAGAGTTAATCTAAGGAAGATGTGTGTAAATGAAAGCTTAACATTCATTTACAGTATGTAAAATACACTCACTGGCCACTTCAGTAGGGGATTTTGTGAGTACTGGGTTGGACCCCCTTTTGCTTTAATTATTCATGGTAGAATGTCGTCAAGGTGCTGAAAACATTTCTTAAAGCTTTTGGTCCATATTGATATACAGGTAATAGCATCACACAGTCGCTATAAATTTGTCAGCTGCATATACATGATGCGTGCTCTATCGGATCGAGATCTGGTGAATGTGGAGGCCTGTTGAGTACAGTGAATTATGTTCAAGAAACCAGTTTAAGATGATTTTAGCTTTGTGATATGGCACATTATCCTGTTGTCAGAAATGGATTAACAGGGTCAGCAACAAGTAATTTAAACAATGCTCAATTGGTACTAAGGTGCCCAAATTGTGGCAGGAAAATATCCCCCACACCATTAAACAACCAGCAGTCTGACTTGCTGATTTATGGTAGGATGGATCCATGCTTTCATGTTGTTTAAACCAAATTCTGACCCAACCATCTGATTGTCACAGCAGAAATAGGAGTGGCCGCAGTGGCAGAGGTCTTGCTGGTGTAGGTTGACAGGAGAGTCTTCTGACATCAAGCTGTACATTTGAATTTTTGGAAATGTAGTACTGTAGAACCAAAGTTATCATTACTTTTAAAACACAAATTTGATCTCTACCAGAATATGCAAATGATGCCGCATACTGACCTCTCCAAAGGCTATTATTACTAGTTTTTTTTTTTTTGGGTATAAAAACATAATAAAAATCATCTGAAGGTAATGGCTCTTTGTATTAGGCAAATACAACCTTAGACAAATAACATAAGAAGGTGAGTTGCAGTCAGGTCTAATCATCAGTCCTTGATTAATTGATCATCAGCAGGTGTGCAGACCTCTTTAAAAACACAAGTTTTGGCAGTTTTCTGGTGTGATTCAACAAAGCATTTAAGGTGTGCGTTTAAACAATAGACAAGCAATTGTTTCTGCACATGGAGTTCAATATTTTATAGTGAGGTAAATGATGCACAGACAGTTGGCAGACATCCGAGCACACCCCAAGGTCAGACTGTGCAGTGCTCAGAGAAGAGAGGATTCACTGAGCATAATACATGTTAAAGTATAAATGTCCACGACAGCACAATTATAATTATCCTGAACAAGAACAGCTTGTTTGGAAGGGTACCAGGAGAAAGCCTCTTCTGTATGAAATAGAAAATGGATGCATGACTGAGGTATGCAAAACTGCTCCTGAACAAAGCACAAGACTTCTGGAAAAATGTCCTATGACCTGATGAGGCCAAAGTGGAGTTGTTTGGCCTGAAGCATGTCAGCAGAAACACCTTATACCCACTGTGTAGGGCGATGGAGGGGTAATGATTTGAGCTTGTTTTGCAGCCACAGGACCTGGGCACGTTGCAGAACTCCTCAGTATGCCTGATTATTCAAGAGGCAAATGTGAGGCCTTCGATCCGACAGTTAAAGCTTGAACAAAATTGGGGAATGCAACAGAACCTTGATTGGAAACACACCAGTAAGTCTACATCAAAATGGCTGAAAAATTAAGGAATCAATGCTTTGGAATGGCCTAATCAAAATCCAGACATCAACCAATTTAAAATGCTGAAATGCTTAAACCTTAAAAGAGCTGTGCATAAGTAAATTCCCAAAAGCCTCATTAAACTGAAGCAATGTTGTAAAGCAGAATGGGGCAAAATTCCTCCACTATGATGTGAGAGACTGGTAAAGTACTGTATAAATTCTCTGGGCTTTAAGCAGTTGAATGAAGTGGCCGGAGAGAGTGTATATACATTATAAAACAACATCACAGTAAACTATTTAATTGGGCTATTGCTGGAAGAACATAGAATATGGCTATTCATTTTTTTTCCACAACTGGTGGATCTGGCTGCCAACAGTTAGCGACTGACAGGGGTGAAAGTAGTTTTACTGTAAGTTCTTTCTGGTGCCATGAAGCCAAATGATGAGGAGAGTAAACCATGGAGGTGGTTGAGTATTACATAAAGTTAAGCATTGCAGTGGTGTTATGGTCTATTATACTGTACCTTTTTACTAAGCTGCAGTGCCGCTGCTCCTACGATACAGCCCAGTCCCAGTGCGATGAAGATGTACTGCATATACTCCAGCACCATGGGCAAAATTACAAGATTCGTACGAAAAGTGTTAAGTATAGGGCCATCAATGTAACCACTCTGGAAGAGATAACAGATTAGGTTTTCATTTAAAGATTCTTTCAAAAGAAATCTCATTCAAATATTGAAAAATTGTAAATAAAATAAGCAAAATGTTAGGAAACTATGGAGCCCTTCTGGTGACATCTGTGGAAAAAATATTCTGTGGCAAGCACTTACTAAGGTGTGGGAAAGGGATACTATTTTGTGGCCATGACTTAACACATGGGAACAACATAGTATAACACATGGCCACAAGATACAGCTGTGGCCACAACTTAATAACATGTGGGAATGACATTGTCCAACAGTATCCGGTGACCACATCCTGTATATACTATTTTGTTGCCACGTAATAAGTTGTCGCCACAACACATGGTCATTCCCACACCTTAGGAAGTCGTGGCCACAGGATATGTTTTTTTCATCAGAGGGGCTCCATAGAAAACACATTTCACTAAGATGAATTTACAACCCGCATTTCGGAAACATCAGCCATTATTTTATTTACAGTAGACCATAGAAAACAAATTTTCAAACTGAGAAATGTTATAATTGTATGCACAAAATAAGCTCATTTCAAATGTAATGTCTGCTACAGGTCTCAAAAAAGTTGGGAAGGGAGCATGTTTACATGGTGGAGCATCTTCTCTTCTTTTCAAAACAGTTTGAAGACGTCTGGCCATTGACGTTATGAGTTTCTGGAGTTTGGGTGTTGGAATTTGGTCCTACTCTTGCCTGATATAGGTTTCCAGCTGCTAAAAAGTGCTTGGTCGTCTTTTACATGTTTTTCATTTAATGATGAAAAAAATTAATATCCAGTGATATTATCTATAGATGAAAGATCTGGACTGTCCAGGCAGACTGGCTAATTCAGCACCCGGACTCATTCATGTTGTTGTAATAGCTGCAATATGTGGTTTTGCATTGTCCTGCTGAAATACACAAGGTCTTCCCTGAAATAGACATCGCCTAAAACCTTTATATACCTTTTAGCGTTCATAGTGCCTTCCAAAACATGCAAGCTGCCCATACCGTATGCACTTATGTACCCCATACCATCAGAGGTGACGTTTCATGTCCGTGATTTCCAACAAGAATGTCAAATTTGGACTCGTCTAACCATATAACACTTTTCCATTTTGAAACCACATAGTCGCTTCTGGATTATGTTCACATATGGCTTCCTTTTTGCATGATAGAGCTTTAGTTAGCAACTGCAAATGGCACCGTGTACTGTGTTTACCGACAGTGGTTTCTGGAAGTATTCCTGGGCCCATTTAATAATGTCAATGACACAATTATGCCAATGAGTGATGCAGTGTCGTCTCGAGGACGCGAGGACCATGGGCATCCAACAACGGTCTTCAGCCTTGTCCCTTACATACAGTACATAGATTTCTCCAGTTTGCTGATGTTACGAACTGTAGATGATGAGATTTGCAAAACAATCTTTCACAGATTGGAGAGCCTCTGCCCATCTTTACTTCTGAGAGCCTCTCAAAGACATCCCTTTTAAAGCTAATCATGTTATAGACCTTATGCTAGATGTTCTCCCAGCTGAATCTTTTCACATTTTCTTCCTTTTTCAGCCCTTTGTTGCCCCCACAACAACTTCTTTGAAAAAAAAAAATATATATTTTTTAAATGAGCTCATTTAGTGGAGACAAGTGTAAGAATTTCTCAGTTTACACATTTATGATCTGTATGTTCTATTGTGAATAAAATATTGGCTAATTTAATTTGAAATGATTACATTTTATAAAAGAAAAATTCCGGAAAACTTTTCCAGAATTCGGCTTGTATTTCATCTTCTGGGAATAAACACAATGACAGTATATACTTAACCTAATGTAGTGGCATTTAAAATGTAATCTAAATGAATTGTATTTATTTTTAGAACTATAGCACATACCTCACCAAACCAAATCATAGGCATCACTACCTCAGCTATTTCACCAGTTTGTCTAAAAAAAAAAAAAAAAACAAGCCAAAAAAGTAAATAAATTTAGGATCAATCCATACAATGTAAATACATCCAAAATGACTGATATTATGCTTACTTTATTCCTGATACCTTCTTCATTAACAGGTTAAGTTGCAGCTTGACTGACACATTCATAGGTATTCCAGTCTCCTGTAAATCATTGGCACATTAGTTACTTGGAACACAGAGCTAGCTAGCTAGCTAAATAAATAAATAAATTATAAAATAATACAAAACCACACACACACACACTCCATTATTAACTTATTGAATCATGGATCTTCAGTGGCTTCAGGCCATATGCGACAGTGTGGGTGGGTCTTGGTAGGTTTGAAACAACATGCTTAAAAACCAGGCCACCCAACGATAACAATTTTCAAGGTTACTTATCAAATGGAGGTCATTCATTATCAACATAATAGTGACTAGGATCCTTTGACAATTTATTCGTCTATTTGGCTTTGTGAGTTATTGATTAAGTACTGATTGTACCCATGTTTTTCTATGGATGGTTATTTCATGCATGTTTTGACTGGTACAGTGGGTATAGCAAGTCATACTGCACATTTAATGCTGCTCTTTTGCATGTGAGTGTGTGGTTATAGTGGAAATGTTTGGCTGAGATGCTGTTGGGCATTATTTTCTCTATGGCTTATAACAAACTGGGAAAAAGACAAAAATACTGTAGGTGTAATGATGTGATTTTGTTGAAAGCTATAAGTGTAGAGCACGCCAGATGAATGGTCCACCACCTTTTTCTTCAGGTGAAGATAAACAATATTCACAAAATTTTATACACATTTTTAAGCGCAATCAGCATGCAAAAGGATTAGTAAGAAAACAAAGTGAACGGTGCAGAGTGACATACTGTGCAAGAAAATGTTCCGCCTTAAAAGTAGCCGGTAGCACAGTGAATTATAGCGATGTTTCAACCTAATGCTAACTAATAAAACCATCAATGGGGCAGCAAAATAGTATCTGATTTTTGAACCCACTAATAAGGTAAAGGTTTCTGAAGGAAATGAAAGCATGTACTGCATTTTCACATGAGATCAGCCTATGAGTTGAGCATGACCTATGCCTGCACAGCAACCTCTCAGAATGGAGATTTACTAAGACGTTTGGCTTGCTGCCATGTTATATTCTAAGCATGATAAAACTATTCATATAGTCAGTCTAACCTTTGATCATGTGGTCAGTTATAGATAACTAATGTATGTAGAAGCAGTGTTTATGAAAATGAGCCACAACTTATCAAACACGCATCAAAGGTGAGCTCCAGTACTTAAATGAATGGCACTACTGTACACTTCTGGTAATATGACATTGGATGAAGACCACAATGAATTTCTGGCACTGCCAGGGCTGCCGGTCTTCATTCTGCAGGCTGCGGACATTCAATTTCACCTTGATGAACGATTGCAGCCACAGTGACCGTGTCCCCCTATTTCCATCAGGAGCAGCAGGAAAGTAGTCACCAGAGTTGATCACCGTCACTCTAATCAATAAATGTGTTTTCACCAGGTATGCCACAGATCATTTCTGGACCATCTGTCTGTGCCATGGCTAGTCTATTTTTGGAATGTCTGAAAGCAGCAACCAACCAACCAGGTGCTTTTATGACATTTCCTTTTTTAGAAAAATTATAGAACCAAGATATTCTAATAAATTTTGTGGCAAATCTGCATAAATGAATGTCAGCTAGTTTTACTTAATATAAAAATCACAACACAGCAACAACTCTACCCTAAAATTGATCTATAAATAATTCTATATTGTCATTTAGATTTAAATACAATATTGGAGTTTCTAAAATCTAGAGCACGTATGACAAATTATATATATATATATATATATATATATATAGAATTTTTTATTTTTTATTTTTTATATATAGTGAGCTCTGTGCGAATTTGGGCGGTACATCCAAAACAAAAAAGACCTGTGCTAATCTGTACAAACCCTCTGATTCAGATACAAGTACAGTATTCAACCATTCCAAGAAAGGTCTCAAAATGACAATGAGTTGAGCCTATTTAGATAGTGCTATCTTCATGAATATTCATACCAGACCAACTGTCATGTCAAGCTACTCCGTGAGCAAAACATTCACAGTGGGGCATGTATAACAACCATGTCGCAAATCCATCACAAATGCTCAAAGTGTAAATTCTAGGTTAAAAGGATAAGATTAAAGATTTCAGTTTAAGCAATAAATCTATCAGGACACACGTGGTACAACAAAATGTGCAAATTACATTACTGTATTTTTTAGATACATGTCGCTAGTTACATACATACTCTATACATACAGTATATACAGTTCTATTTATTGTTTAAACCAGTGATTTTTTCCCCCTGATCATGCAGACATATTACAGACGAATTCATCAGGTGCAGATTGTCAAGTTGTGGCTCTGGGAGCATGAGAAATAATTATTTGTACATGAATTGGCCACAAAAGAGTCCTAGCCTGTGCTTAACCATATTGAAAGTATTTAAGCCCTAACCCCATTGATGTGCTGGAGAAAACTTGGAGTGGTTTGACAATATAGAAAAGCTGTCCAAAAGAATCAATAACGTGCAAGTGACGTGGAGCTATTGGGCTTCAGGAAGCCTTATCATACTTTGCTAATCATAACTCATAAAGTAGACTTTATCTTATCATTTCCTTTTATCTGTGTGGCAAAAGGCCAACTGAGACAAACATACAGGATTGTGCTTCCTACTGCAATCAACCAGTAATCAAGTTTGTTGTTGAAAGACGTATGCAAATATATGGGCAAATACAACAATAGTTTTATAAACACATTGTCTACCATCTTACTACAATATAATGAAAATCAGTTAAACAATTAGCTAGTTATCTACCACATTAACAGACATGGGATAAGAAATGTTCTTCGTTATTTCAACAAATTGGATCCACAACCAAAGATCAAAGTCTGCAATATTACTCAATAAAATCAGGCTAAGCATTTTTTGTTCATAATAGGATTACTTTTACAATACCAAAAACCATAATATAATTATGATAAAGGCAGTCATAACATGATACTCATACCAATGTCCAATTACCTTATCAGATAGTTTAAGGAGATTAAAAATAACCTTGACATAAAACTAGTGTACCATATTGTCTACATAACTAAAGCCAAAGTTGCTGACTCTTCTTTGGTAATATAAGATAACATAAGTCTCCAATGATTTCTACCAGCAACCCCCCAAAATATGAATAAATAAATAAAACTATTCAAAAAAGTATAGATATTGTTTTCATCGGCTACTGTATCCTTCATTGGATATAGTAGCCTCAATGGGTGTTCCTAAAAAAAAAAGCTTTGTTAAAAGCTACAATGCAACTGAAGGAGTTCAAAAGCATCAATTAATTAAACTTAGTTAGTATGACCCCAACCTTGCCATAGTATATTTTAAAATAAAATATACTATGGCAAGCTTAGGGTCATATTAAGATTTTCTTATATATATCACACATATATACAGTATGTGAACACTTTTTCTTACTGGATGTATGTCAATGAAAAGTCCATGGTCATGCTCGTTGGGGCTAAGTCCATTGACAGTCTGCAAAAGGGCAGGATCAGCATTGTAGAAATGTGGATGGGAAATGAACATAGGGGAGTCTAGGAGGAACAAGGCAAATTTACTTTGTTGCATATACATTTTTAAGTGTATTTTAACTGTAACTAAATACTTGGCACATGGGAAACGTTTTAATGATACTATTCAGTGCATTTAAATTCGGCTTCTAAATTTTAGAAACGCATATCTCTCTATATAAATTGTCTGTCATGACAAAGTCACTTACTGTGCCTGCAACTGCGAACATCAAGAAGACCTGACTGTCTGCATGGACAGAAACCTTCATTTGGAGGATAATCTGAGCCATTGGCAAACAGTGTTTTTGGAGCCACAAAATGATACACAGGGATTCCTCGCATAGTTCCTGGTCTCTCATACACCAGCTCCATTGACCTTGAAAACATAACATTCATGGGAAAAAACCTTTGTCAGACTGGCATGAGCTAAAAAAAAATGTAAAAGGTGATGATGCATGAGAGAAACTTGAGTCCAGCTTTAATAATACATTTGCAGATACACTAAACACACGGCCTTAACACATGGATCACAAGCTATAAAGAAGATATAATAAGAGACATGCGGGGATGATAATCATGAAGCAAATGAAGTGTTTACTGTAAATACAGTACCTGCAGGCATCTGGACTGAAAAATGGCAGAGTTGATTCTGTAGTCATGAACGGTGGCCACATCTGCCCTGCTGTACCATTGATCATGTTACACTGCTCTGATTTCCAATAGTCAACCTGATCCATTTGAAGGAAAATAAAAGGGATTAAGGAATTATTCGGGCATAAACAATAAAACTGAGAAATATTGTAATTATGCAACCATATTTGTTGACGTTAACAGAGCGGACTTTATCAACTTACTTTCTTCAAACCATTCCAGGAATCTACTTTGTGAACTACCCTGATGTCATCCTGACCCGTGAAGATAGTAAACAACCCAGTGTTGGAGTTGTTAAACTAAATTGGACAAAAAAAAAAACAAAAAAAAAAGTTTCATTAATTAATCATTGCTGGCTCTAAAGACCAAAATAGCTGAGATGCCCAAGAACACTGAGAACACTGTTGTGACAACACACCCTGTATTGGATGCCAGCATTGCTTGGTTATACATTCAGGCATACACACACTCACAATTCCTTCTAATACTGTATCATGTGTCCTTGTGAGGTGGACGGAAACTAGAGGAGAAAACTTGAGGAACCACACATGGACACAGGGAGAACTCCAAATAAACCCCAAGCTGCAGGATGCTGCAAGCTTGAGATGAGACTACCCTCAGTGCTACCGTTCACCACAGATTAAGTGTCTTGCCAGCTAATTGCTTACTCCTTTTAGTACTGTTACTTCTCTGGTTACATTACTTAAGAAATACAGCATACATACCTCCACAAATAGTCCAAACTTCCCTTTAAACGGCATCATGCCAGGGAACATGTTGTTAATAAAGTTTAACAACTTGCTGTCGTAGCCCCACAAAATCTCTCCTACAGTTTTCGTCACAAAAGGGCCCTCATTAAATGAACTGAAGGCTAAACTGATTATTTGCAGCACTGGACGGGGCAAGTTCTCCATCATCACTGATGCTCCCTAAAAAACAGGAAATGAAAAGGGTCATTTTTGCATTTGGCTAGGGTCAGAGTCACTACCAGTAGCATGAGGCAATACCTGTACCCGACAGAGCTTACACAGGCAGGCCAACTCCAGGATGGCACTTCAATATGTGGCATTACCAGAAGGTATGATGTGTCTCCCAGCTCAGTCTCAATAGCATGGAGGAGATTCCAGGAGACATTAAGTTATTTTAGGAGAGCTGGACAGGGCTGTAGACGGTCTTTAACCCATCAGCAGGACCGTATGTCCTCCTTCGTGCAAGGAAGATCAGGATGAGCACTGCAAGAGCCCTACAAAATAACCTCTCGCAGGTCACTGATGGGAATGTCTTGGACCAAACAATCAGCAACAGACTTTATGAAGGTGGATTGAGGGCCCGACATCCTTTAGTGGGCCCTGTGCTCACTGCCCGGCACCATGGAGCACAACTGGCATTCTGCCAGTGGAGCCCTGTGCTGTCCTTGTGTGGCTAGAGGGGTTTCCTGGAGAATGAAGAAATTGATACCATTGACTTGTCCTATGCCTGCCTGTCTGACCTGATTTTACTAGAACACCTCTGGGACATTATGTCCAATTGACACCGTCAGGTTGCAAACTGTCCAGGAGCTCAGGGATGATCTGGTTCAGATCTGGGAGGAGATACCGCAGGATGACATCCTTTGTCTCATTAGGAACATGGCCCGGTGTCATGGCATGCATACAAGCCTGTTAGGGTCCATACAGGACTTTTTCCTTAAATGCATCAGGCTTGTGTGATTGCTCTTTTGCAAAATTCAGATGCTGAATTTTGAGTTGTGGAGGTTTTATTCTGATGACTCTTACCAGAAGGCCATATTTGTGCAGGTCTTCTGCAGTCAAACAGAGTTTCTGACTTGCTGTTTTCTTAGCAATCCTGTGAGCAGTGCTCTCTGATAATTTTCTTGATCTTCACGACTTTATCTTGACCTCCACTGTTGCTGTTACCTGCCATTTATTAATTGAGCAAATTGGTACTTGGAAACACTTTGCCATCTTCTTAGTCTTCTCCTGCTTTGTGGGCATCAATGATTTTCATTTTTTGAGTGCTAGAGGAACCCCTGGCTGCTGATTGTTGGGTTAAAGCCCAAATAATTTCATCATTGCTTCACATCAACAAAGATTTTGACCAGGAGTGGACAAACTTTCCCATGCCACTGTGTGTGTGTATATATCAGTTAAACCTTGAAGTGCTTGTATATCAAAACACTCATATCAAAGTGACTTTCACCCATAAGAAATAATGGAAACTCATATGATTCATTACACAACCCCACATATTTATATAAAAATAATAACAAAATCTAAAGAAAAAAATAAAACAAATTAATCTGACTAACATTGAAAATAACTCTCACAAACACACACTACCGGAATCACTCACACTAAACAGATTTATCTCTTGCACTGCTACAGCCTTGTAAACTTTTTTTCTTCTTCACAGGGGTCGTTGTGGCAGTAATGAATAGTCACTACACTTGGACACAAAATTAAACAATGCCTTACGCATGCACATATGTGGTCACAATGTTCTAGTAATCAGTACACATGCACACGGATGTTGTGATCACAAAGCTCATGCGTACTACAGTACTGGTATATCAAGACCTCACTGATTTAATGATTTAAAATTTATTAAAAGACTTTTCTCATCTTTCAAAATGCTTGCAGATCAAGTTGCTCCCAATCAAAGGTTTGTCTGTTTATACTACCGCTCAAAAGTTCCAGGGATCACTTTCTAAATCCATGGACTTTCCTGATTTTAATTTCTTTTTACATTGTAAAGCAATACTGAAGGTGTTCAAAAAATGCAATAATCTCCTTTGAACAGTTAATATCGAGATGCATCTGCTACTCATGATCTGTAAAGACTTCAAAAGATTTTTGAGGCTGGTAACTCTACATGAACTTCTCCTCTGCAGCAGGGGTAAACTTAGGTAAGTCGTCTTGCCTTTCTGGGAAGGTCTTCATGAGGAGCAGTTTCAAGAAACGGCCTCCGTGTCTTAAAATAACAACTGACTGTTGTTGTTGTTAAATAATTACCTTTTTCCATATGTTATTTGATAGTTTTGAAATACACAATATTGTTGTTGAATGTGGACAATAAATCACTAAACTAAAACAAAGAAATTTGCATGTGATCCCAAACTTTTGAGCAGCAAAGTGTGTGTATGTATGTGTGTGTGTGTGTGTTTTCCCAACATATAAGCACATTCTTTCTCTTAAATAGTTGATAGGGTGTCTTACCAGAACAAGCATGTTTGGGATGGTGACCACATCTGATTCATTGCCTACAGACATGCTCTCCTCAAAGAAATACTGCCGATATTCATAATAAGATACTGTTTTGTTGTCATGGAAAGTGATATTGTCTTTCCAACGATTTTCACTAAAAGTAGAAACATGTGGTAAGTTGAGTAATGAAACTGCTTTGTATTCAAACAACCAGCCTTCTACATAAAGGGCTATAAATGCCAGATCAGCAAAATATCCTTTTTAAAAATGAATGAATATTTAATGGCATATTTTCCTTACCCATTCTGACCATGTCTTTTTATCTTAGTTCACTACATTTTATGAATACAACACATTTTTGTAGGACAGTAAATATTTTGTTAGAAATATGTATATATGTATAAAATGAGAGAGAAATTATTATGCATGTGTGCATATTGGGGCACGTGTTTGACACTGGACACTGCATTAAAAAAAAAAAACACAATACACATGATTCAGGGGTATATGCGGTAAAAGTGCTTCCTTAAGCATACAGTAGGTCACATGTCTCTTTTCCAAAACAGGAAACCACCATCCAGTCACAGAATATGCTACTGGCACGTAAAAGTTGATCAGCAGATGCTGCAAGACACTAAGAACTACATGTAAAAAAACAAATACACAAAATATATTTAAATTAGTCCTTGTTTTTGCTGTAATTTAGTCTTGAGGAACTTGTGTTGCACAAATCACTTAGCAGCTAAAATGCTTGTTTTCCCAGAACAGGCTACCAACGATTTAATTTAAGTACAAATACATTGTAAAATTTGCAATTCTGAATTAGCGTTCTCATTTAAATGATAGTCTCAATATAATCAGAAAATGTAGTGCAGTTTTTACTTATAAATGTTTGAATGGGGTCTTTTTTTCTTTCCATGTAAGGTTTAACTAGATGCTGTATTTAACCCCAGGAAATTATATACTCTTGTATCCGTTTGTTCTCCATACATCCACCAAGGCTTTCAAAAATGTATGGTTTGGTTTAGCTTGGTTACTACATAAAGAGTGCGTTTCTAAACAACTGATGAAAAACAAGCTGCAGAAAATGTGTTTATAAAAATGTTAAAAACCAATAGAAACCGCCACAATTCTAAAAATCGTAGTTAAATCAGTCTAGAATTATGATGTACAGTATCTGTGAATTTAAACATACTTTTTTTCACTTAATGAAGGAGAAATCAATGTCTGAACATGTGAAAGAACATTAATGTGCTGCTCCACCACCCCTCAGGCAGGGCGGGGTTGGAGTATTTTTCACACCTATTTAAAAGGTTCATATAACTGTCACTGTACTTTTCAAGGTCTTATGGATGTCTTGATGTGAAATAAGTGTTAATGATGCATAGTTATGTTGATACATGTTTAAAATCTAAAAGTAGGGATTTGAAGGAGTTGTTCATGTTCAGACCAGAATAGACAATTAGATTAAAATTCTCATGGTACATTACATACTGCACTCATAATACTCACAGATAAAAGCAGGATTCTTTATAAAACTATGAGCAGTGAAAGGTTTACAATCTAAATGAATTGACCAGCTAAAATGTTAAACTAATAGTCAATTTAATAAAGCAGAAAAACTGTGCAATAACTCTAAATTTACCTAAATAACCTACACTAAATAAATGTATTTATACAGTAGGTCTCTGAATACTATGTATACATTACATTTACCTGTCCAATACATCAACGGACTTCTTTACTCATCTATGAAATATTTATTTAGATAATTTTTTAAAGCTTGAGAATGTTGGAAAATAAATGGCCACAAAGAATGGTATGGAAATGGAAGAAGTGATTATTAGGGCCCAAGCACTATGATATCAGCCCTATGCCGTTATAGTGTGTGAGGGCCCTCTTGTTCTTTTAAGGATCAACCCCCCCAGACCCCCCCCCCTCCCCGCTCATCGCTGGTTGCAACTATAATTTTTGCGATTGATTTCTATATGCTGTGAATAACATGACAGAGAAATCAAAAAGCAGACATTTTGTATAAATTGCTGTTTTTAATGTTTTATACGTCTTTAAAATCGGTTGCATCAGATTTGTTTTGGAGAACAGCCTTTTATTATCATAAGTATTGGAACACAACCTATTGTGGTGTTGGGTGGGGAAAAAAAAAATCTTTTAATGACAAAATGGATAAGCTGACACTTTGGGGTCCATAGAAAAAAAAGAAGAAAAAAAAGGACTTCCTAGCAACATGATCTGTTTTACTGAAAGGTGGATAAATCAAGACTTTTACTGACACTGAAACCCCCTTCATTCTAAATTTGAATGAATTCTTTCAGGATTACATTCATAGAACACCTCTGGCTAGTAAAATGATATACTGTTTAAGTGTTTTTTTTCCCTGCAAGTTGCTTGTAGTTCACGGAGTAAGCAGTCATAAAATTTTTATATGCACTATTCATGATCACTCTTCTTTGATGTCTTAATTGCATATAACTAATGCATTTGTCTTTTTATGTCAAACCCAACGTTCTTGGTAGACAGAATGGTACACTTAACATGGAACCTTGGATTAAGAGCATAATTTGTTCCGGAAGCTTGCTCGTATATCATAAAACTCTTAAATCAAAGCGATAAGTTTCCCCATAAGCAATAATGAAATCTCAAATGATTCGTTCCACAACCCATAAAAATAAATATATAAAAATATTTAATACAAAATGTAACATTGCAACTTTAACTTAACCTTTGAAAAAAGGTTAAATATAGGTCTAATTTAAAAATTAATCCCGACAGAGAAGGGTGTCCTTTAGTGTTTATATGAGCATGCGCTGTGTATGTGTGTGTATTGTTCGCGCATACACTGTATACTGTATGTGTGTGCGTGTGTGTGAAGCTAAGACGAGAGGAGGAATGACTCCTCCCATCCCCATCCTTTAAGCGGGTAAAGGATGCTTTACGCACACACATGTCACAGTGTTATAGTAAACAGTACACGTGTGCATGGACATTGCTTATACCAGTGAGAGACGCGCGAGCAGAGCAGAGGCGAAGATTACCCACAATTCCACTAATTGAGAGAGAGAAGAACCATTGGCTCAGTAGTGATCACGTGACACTCTGTGTCAAAACAAGAAGCGCATGCGTGCTACATTATACTTGGTATTCGTAAACCAAGACTTGCTCGTTTTAAGTCATCATTTATTAAAAAGATTTTGCTCGTTTTGCGGAACGCTCGCAAACTGGGTTACTCGCAATCCGAGGTTCCACTGTATCTTTTTGAGGATAGTATTATGCATGTAATAAGGCAGGCTAGTTTAACACTAATGTTTGTGAACCTACCTTTCTGTGTTCCTAGCTTAAATAACATGCACTCACACATCTTCTATACTGTTTAAACCTGTGTTTAGGGTCATGGGGGGCCTGGAGCCTATCCCAGGAGACTTAGGGCATGAGGCTAGGTATACCCTGGACAGGGTGCCAATTCATCGCAGGGTACACACACACACACTACGGGCAATTTGGTAACGCCAGTTACCCTAACCATGTCTTCGGACTGTGGGAGGAAACCGGAGTTCCCGGAGAAAACCCACCAAGCACGGAGAGAACATGCACACAGAGGCAGAAGTCAAACCTGGCCGGGAATCGAACCTGGATCCTGGAGGTGCAAGGCGACAGTGCTAACCACTACACCACTGTGCCACCTTAAATAACATACAGTCGTGGCCAAAAGTTTTGAGAATGACACAAATATTAGTTTTCACAAAGTTTGCTGGTAAACTGCTTTTAGTTTACCAATTACATGACATTTATGCAAAGAGTCAGTATTTGCAGTGTTGGTCCTTCTTTTTCAGGACCTCTGCAATTCGACTGGGCTGCTCTCAATCAACTTCTGGGCCAAATCCTGATTGATAGCAACCCATTCTTTCATTGTCAGAATTAGTGGGTTTTTGTTTGTCCACCCGCCTCTTGAGGATTGACCACAAGTTCTCAATAGGATTAAGATCTGGGGGGTTTCCAGGCCATGGACCCAAAATTTCAACGTTTTGATCCCCGAGCCACTTATCACTTTTGCCTCATGGCATGCGTTTCTTTGCAGGTCACCATGGTTAACAATGAAAGAACAATGATTTCAAGCATCACCCTCCTTTTAACATGTCAAGTCTGCCATTCTAACCCAATCAGCCTGACATAATGATCTCCAGCCTTGTGCTCGTCAACATTCTCAACTGAGTTAACAAGACGATTACTGAAATGATCTCAGCAGGTCCTTTAATGACAGCAATGAAATGCAGTGTAAAGATTTCTTTTCAAGATTAAGTTAATTTTCATGGCAAAGAAGGACTATGCAATTCATCTGATCACTCTTCATAACATTCTGGAGTATATGCAAATTGCTATTTTTATAATACTTAAGTATTACTTAGGCAGCAACTTTTCCGATTTCCAATATTTATATAATTCTCAAAACTTTTGGCCACGACTGTACATTTCATAATTATTTATTTGTATTGTTGCAAATATCTGAATAAAACATTAGAGAAAAGTAAAGGCAAAAGTGTTTTTTTCCCCCAAATATTTGCATTTCATTTTTATGCTGCAAATTATGATCATTGAATTCCTTACTCATCTATGGTAATAATTTCCATAAAATTGTATACATTAAAATATTTTAAAAGCACAGATAAGGTTAATGGCACATGTTTTTTCTTGTGATATTGATACTGGCACTTGTAAATTAAACAAAACTTGTTTAACTGGGATGAAAAGTATTCAACTAAATGTTGTTTGGAAATCATCAAATGGCATCACATTTCAAAATATCATAAAATTATTAGATAATAGAAAGAATAATGAAATAGAAAAACTGCTGAGAAATATTTAAGAAACAGCTGTATTTTATACTTAATATAAAAGGGTAAACATGTCTATGTGTATGCTACACGTGTCATATTCAATCCAAATCCATCTTTACTCCGTGAATACAGTAGGAGTAATCTGGACCAATTTTGTTTACAACCTGCCTCCAAACGTAATAATATGGTGTTTTGCCATGGTTCATGGGAAAGCAAGTCTGAAATTATGAAAGTGTTAATGATGCATAGTTATGTTGAGACATGTTGAACATCTAAAGTTGATGGATTTGTTCAGTCATGTTTAGACCAGAATAGTGTGACTTAAATTTCAATGTTCTTACAATATGCAAGCACGCGGCACTCAAGATAGTAAAACCATGGATATTATAAAACTACTGTATATAAACACTGAATGACAAAATAATACACAGCTAAATGTATGATAACTTTGTCCATATCAGATTTGAGTACAGATCATAACCAAGTACAATTTTATTACATTTTTAGATTTTTAGACATTTTATATTTAATAGCTACAGCAATTTTGTAACTTTGAAATAAGCAAACAAGAAACCCTCCTACACAGGCTCTGGAAAGAAAATAAGAGACAACTGCAAAATAATCAGTTTATGTTGTTGTTTTTTTTTATTTTGTTTGTTTTGTTGTTTTTTGTTTTTTTTTTTACAGGTGGTCGTACTGGTAGGATAAACAGTTTTGTTTCATTTTTTGTGAATCGCTGACAATATGTCTCCCAATTTCAAAATATATTCATTGTTATTTAGAGAGTATATTTAAAGGAAATGGCAACACATCAAAAACAAGCTCATGCAGTATTTGCAGATCTTTAATAACTCAAATAAAACAAAATGACAAATTAATGACAAATTGTGTTAATGCTTTGGCCAAATAACATTAAGAAATTAGTATGTGGTGGAATAATCCTGAATTGCCATTCCAGCTTTCATGCATTTTGGCATGCTCTCCACCAATTTTTCACATGCAGTTGGTTAACTTCCTACCACCCTTTTTGCAAAAACGCAAACATCTCAGCTTTGCTTGATAGTTTGTGACCATCCATCTTCCTTCTCCTCATTCCAGGGTTTTTTTATTGGCCAGAGTAAATTGCAGTGGTCTCTCTTTTTTCCAGAGCTACTGTGTACGTGTTGTATATACAGTATACTGCATATATGTATATATTGTATGTATTCTATATACACACACACACACACACACACACACACACACACACACACACACAAAGTCTTATGAGCTGATTTGATCCTTTCTGAGGCCATTCTTTGTGATAATCCATGCCACGCACCTGTACACATATGGCCCTCTTTGCTCCACCATGGGCTTCTCTCCTGCCAGTATCTCTTCAGGGTTAAGAACATTAAAAATATATATGGACATGAAGAATGGTACAGGGATGTCTTTCCACATAGTGTAGGAGAGAACGTTTTTTGGGTTGATTTCTACATTCTGTGAAAGATGACAGAGCAGAAGAAATGTTTGAATCACAAAGCAGACAAAAGTAAGAAACAATTGCTCTTCTGCAAATTTTTCTTACAACTTTACTTTTATTTCATGTTAGAAATAAACTAACATGAGTGATTAACTCTCTCTTGCAAACTTCTAAACAGTTGTACGCAAGTTCTGTCTTCGAGGAAAGTCTTGTACCAAGCACAATGTGGATGCTCATTAAAGATGAACATAATCTATTCCTCCGTTTATTGTCACCCGGTAGCATTCACAGGCAGCATGCTGTTCGTGTTTATTTACACCGAGTTACTTTAACCTGATTGTGATAACTTTTTTTTTTTAATAGAATTTAGTTGTCATAAGGATTACTGTTTCTTTTAACTTATTCCTATTAATTTTTTTAACAAGCTTACCTTTATTATTTGATCGTCGATAATAATTGGTCCCACAAACACAAGGACAGTCCCCAAAACAACTCCTAAAAGTCCGGCAACGGTAAGTCCTATGGCTAGTGTAGACTGTGACATGGCCATGGAGCTCGCGTGCTGCTCGAGCGCTTTCAGTGCTGAGGCGAATTCTTTCAGTGCTGCACGTGAAGGTAGTTCGCTTGTAATCTCCAGGTCAGCAGGTTACTGTCCACGTGCGCGGTTACTGTTCATCAAGGGGCTTCCAGCGCACGTGCGCGATACAGACGCTTCTTCTGCGCACTCGCGAGTGAGAGTTCAGAGAAACGCAGCGGGATACAAAGTTCCAACTTTCACTGCTCATATTCACACCCCCCTTATAAGTGATAGACACGTTATCTATCGGCCACGGGACTGGAGACGAGACTTCTGGGGAATGTAGTCACCGCACATGGACGAGAATGAATCTTTCATGGTGACGTCACCGATCGGCATCTGTGTCGTAATGTCTGTCATTTGTCTAACGGACAAATAGCGTGCAGGTGCGGACTGATACACGAAACAACGAACACTTTCTTAATTCGGTTTTATTTAAATAAAACACCTCAGATGACGCACTGCGACATCCCCATTAACTTGCAGAACCATGTCACAGAACGTCTCTGTGGCCGCTTTCACATTCGCTATTTGTTCTAACTTGCCGTCCGTGATAAAGTTGCGGCAGTCGCACAGAACCCGAGGGCGGCACACGGGACGATGTCAATTTGTCACACTGATTGATCGAAGTCGGAGCGTCATGTGACTGCGCGTGCGGCTCCGTGCTGCCATCTGGTGGCTCGTTGCAAAACTAGCCTTGAAACCTTTTTGATACCACCTTGTATGACTTCTATGATACAGGCACACCACTCATGGAACATCAGACTCATGAGACATGATCTGTCAAACAGGACTCAAAACTTTGCAGGAGGAAAACTTGAAAGCCTAATACACTAGGCTCCCTACCAGGACCATGTCAACATTTTAACTGCCATATTGTTATCGTCAATAATATTATCAAGAGATTCACTCTCAATAAATTAGAATACCTGAATATCCTGATTACAGGATAAAGGGGTATAGATAGTGAGTGAGTGAGTGAGTGAGTGAGTGAGTGAGATCATCAGCAGACCTAGGTTTACAAATAGTTAAGAGACTTCTATTGGATAATTATTGCATTGATTCCTATGATGCAGTGATCATAGTATATGAGTCCAGATTTACCCTGTTCCAGAGAGATGTGCACATCACGATAAGAAGAGAGCGGATGATGTACACTTGCATTGTCCCTACTGTACAAACCTGTGGAGACAGTGCTATGACCTGGAGCTGCCTCTGTTGGTCAGGTCTAGGTTGAACAATGTCATGTGCCCAAAAATGAGGTAAGCTGACTAACTGAAAATAGTGAATAACCAGGTATTTCCAGCAGTGGTTATTTTCTTCCCTAATGGCACAGGCATATTCCAAGATGATGAAGCCAGGTTTTATCTGGATTACATTGGGAAAGAATGGTTCAGGGTGCATTAGACATCGTTTTCACACAAGGGCTGGCCACCACAGATTTCAATACAAGCTCTTGGAGAGAAATGAATTCAACTCTGGAGAGAAATAAATGTTAAATGCATGTTAAAGAGTTAAAGTTGGCTGGCTAATTGCCAACTTTTTATATTCGGTGCCATCTTTAAAAACATGTTTTATAAGACTTTGTAGGTGTGGCTGGGGAGTTTAGGCATAAACTCAAAAAGGCTTATGTTACCTTTTTACTTCTGCATTATGCTGTTATACTGGAGTCCCTGCTGATACTATATCCTGTAAGCAATACAGGACAAGTGCATGCCTAATACTTTTTCCTACATTTGTATATCATGTGCCTCAAAGTGTATTTAGAAATAGCTTTGTGGTCTGGTGTGTGTTGATAATTCTTATTCTGAGGTCATGATAAAATGAAAGTTTTTAGATTGTAAGGAGAAAAATGATTGAGAAGGAATTTAAGATAATGATTACATAAAGAAAGATAAGCAATTATCATGAAAATGGTCGAAAAGAGAAGAATTAGTTTCTTTGTGAAATGCGAAAAGATATACAACCTGAAAAAAACAGGAATAAACCAGCAAGTGAGAAGAAAGCATTGAGTTGAACGAGTGTCAAATGGCGTGATTATTGGCATTCCTATTGAAAAATATTTACACAATCTAATACAAAATGCTTTAGGGGGAGAGGTATTAGGATTATAGAGATTGCATTAAAATAAATGAGGAGAAAACTGACCTGTTGGATAATTCATAATTGAAAGTATGAGTATTCCAATACATATTTATATTCTATATTTAAAACCTCTAAGCTGCAAAGATGGCAAAGATTTATGAGCACATGGATATACACTGCCCAGCCAAAAAAGAAGTCATTACCTGGATTTAATAAAGCAAATAGTTAAAAGCCCTTTATTGGATAATTACTGCAATGATTAATTTGGTTCAGCTGGCAACAAGTTATGCTATGGGAGCACAAAAAATGGACAGAAAATCTTGGGAAAAGGTCATGTGGTCAACAGAGTCCAGTTAAGAAGGGTAAGGTCCAGGGTAAGAACAATGTGAGCACAATGTTATGATCTGTGGCTTGGTTCAGTTGAAGGTTCAGCAAAATTATGTGCCCAAAAAATGCTGACTACCTGAAAATACCAAAATGTATTGTAACAGGTTTGTCTATTGATATGTTTTTTCTTCCTTGATGGTACAGACATATTCCAAAACAACAATGCCAGGCTTAATTGGGCTCAAATGGTAAAATAAATAAATAAATAAATAAATAAATAAATAAAAGGTGACATGGATTTTTCATACATGGATTGGCTGCCATTCAGACCTTAACCCCATTAAGAATCTTTGGGATGTGCTGAAAAAGACCAGCTTTTAGATATAAATGATTGCAAAAATAAATATTGTGACATTGTATAAGCTTATAAAAATGATGCCACAGATGTCATCAAAGCAAAAGGGGATCCAACAAAATTTTGTGTAACTTTTTCTGTTTTTTTTTTTTTTTTTTTTTTGTCTGAGCAGTGTAAGTTGTAAAGGTAAGCAGGGGTGTACTGTACAAAGTGTGGGCATACATTTGATAAATATGGTTAAATTGTGCAATTTAAATCCTGCAACTGCAGAGGTCAGCACTGTGTAACATACAGTACAAGTAGACTCTGAAGTCAGGAAATGGGCAGCAGAGAGTCAGCAAGATAAAAAAATATATATATATATATATATATATGCTACGCAGAGGTAATGAAAAACTGTGAAGGCAGAGTGAGAGAAAACTGACCAAAATACAAAACAGTGGCAAAACAATACATAAGTAGATTTTAGTTTTTGGCAAATCCAACACTGAACCAGTTTCACGAAACTTAGCAAGCAGTTTGCTAACTGTAGCATGGGAGATGGGTGGTCTCGTAGGCTGTCTTGCAGTGAAATCTGCTGCAATGACCCGGTTACTGCGTTCACCAGATATCAACACAATTTCGATCCGCGCATCACGTGTTAACCTCTTCGACATGTCAAAGGCTGTGAACAAAGAGAAACTTGTAAATAACTCATGAAAGAATAAAGTTACGTTAAAACCACACCATTGTTTTCCTTGTGAAATTCTCAATAAGTTTGATGTGTCACATGACCCTCTTCCTATTGAAAAAAACAAAAGTTGGATCCAAGATGGCCGACTTCCAAATGGCCACCATGGTCACCACCCATCTTGAAAAGTTTGCCCCCTCACATATACTAATGTGCCACAAACAGGACGTTAATATCACCAACCATTCCCATTTTATTAAGGTGTATCCATATAAATGGCCCACCCTGTATATATACAGTATCATTATGGCTTATATTACTGCTCTCAGTTTAGTTCAGTACACGCAACCACAATCACGTTGATGACTGCTGACTTGACAGTTATCCTGAAGATGATCTATAACAAAAAGGGAACAAGCCAACAAGCCACAGAAGGTCATCTCTGAAAGGGCTGACTGTTTGCAGAGTGCTGTATTGAAGCATATACATGGAAAGTTAACTGAAAGTGTGGATGGAAAAGGTGCATAAGCAACATGGATGACCAGAGCCTTAAGACAGTTGTCAAGCAAAGTCCATTCAAGGCCTTTGGGGAAGAGCTTCAACTGTTTGATTCCTAGTATCACTCCTGAGTTACAACAGCAGACTTGTCTTACTACGAGCTAGGGCTTACTAGGCTAAGGACAAAAAGAAAACGATGGTGCTTTTCTAAGGGGACGATGAGAACCACCTCGCACAACAATACAAACTAACTGAAGGTTATTATAAAAGCAACCTTGTCTTCAATAATAGCTCAGCAGTGCCACAGGCTGATCACATCCATGCCATGCCACATTGATGCAGTAACACGTGCTAAAAGAGCCCCGACCAAGTATTGCATGCATAAATCAGATTTTCTCTATTGTAAATCCTTGGTTGATTATCTTAGGAAATGTTTTTTAATATTTTTTATTATGGATTTTTTATTTTCATGAACGATACTTCATAATCACTGAAATGAAATAAAAAAGACATGAAAGAATTGGAGTGTAGGTGTATGCGGTCCAGGTGGAGGTGATGTTAAAGAAGCTCAGCATCTCAGCAAAGTCACAATCTAGAAAATATGGATTTTTCTAGAATATGAAATATTCCAAAAGTATTGTTAAAAATAAATACAATTTTAAACCTATTTTGCAAATGCAATTAACGAGACTCAAATTTGAATACATTTTCCAAGATTAATTCTGATTTGTAGAAGAAAAATCTGCAGGCAGAAAAAAATAAAACTGAAATGTACGTGAGAAATAATCTTTTTGGGGAAAAAAGATATAGCACCTAGAAAATAAGTAGTGGAGTAGTGAAAGAGTCGCTTGTTTTTCTGCCTGCCTCATTCATATATACTTCCTAATTTCATGAATTCAAGAATTCTCCTTTAAAAAATCTTGAATGGGACATTTAATGTTAGCTTGCAGCAGTGAAATAGAAGACTTCTACTTCCATTGAAATATCATTTCATCAAGGGTATGTTTACTTTCACTGTTTTACTTCATCCATAACTGCATGTACTGTATGTTGTCTGTTCACACACAAGTCCTTCATCTTTTAATTTTTTCCCCCCTACAGTATACAGTATATACAACTGTGAATTAAATTTTTTCATTTGTATTTCAATAAAATAATACATGTATATAATCAATTACCTTCAATTTTATACACCACCATGTTTGACATGATGTAATTAATCATGTTAATTAATCAGGATAATAATAAGTTTGTGCAAAAAAATGTCTAATGTTGAAAAGAATATCTATTTTAAAAAGTTTTACATTGTTTTTTTTTACGTATTTGTATTTGATATGTTGTATATGTATTTGATGTTCTAGCTTGCTGTGCATTTCTCTCCAATCTGTCTTTCTTGCTAGCCTAGGTCAGCAGTGCCTATCTTGGTCTGCCTGTCTTGCTCACTTCCCAGTCACTTCCAGGGCCGTCACTTTCTGTGCCTGAAAAAAAGTGAGAATGAAATACAATTTTATGTTTGACAAATGCCATTAGACAACATTTTTTATAAACCTGCTCAGCAAAGATAGCCACTTGTGAATATACTGTAGTGTGTGAATATACTCTCATATGCACATGCTCGAAATGAAACTTGAGACATTTCGGCAGCATCCTCTGTGGGCACCAGTCCAGACTACTTATGGCCATATTCATATTTCTCATTGGAGCCCTTTTGGTTAGAGCTGCGAACTAATGCAATATGAAACGCAATGGATTGACACTGACTATTGATTAGTAAGACTGTATGGCAGAAATGCAATTCGGTCAATGAATGCTTAAATAACTATGTTCCATTCATTCCCAGTTTTTTTTTTTTTTCCAGATTCCAGACTAGAGCATGTTAAAAATTAAAGTCCATGACATTAAAGTTTGAAGAAGAATGACCAAGTACAGTTTGTTTAAATGCGTTACCAGAAGAAAGCCTCTTCTGTCTAAAAAGAACATCTACTCAGAATAGCTGAAAAATAAAATAATCAAGCATTTGGAATGGCCCAGTCAAAGTCCAGACATTTGAATTGCTGCTCAAGAAGGAGACACATACTTTGTTACAAAAGGTACAAATCATTCCCGTAACAACAGCCATAAGAAAACACTGGACTAATTTTTAATGGGGGTTAAAAATATTTTTGGGAATAATTTATATATGAATTGTATTTATTTGTGCTTATAATTGAAATTATACATGTTATATATATACAGTATACCTGTACTGTAGCTTGTAACGTAGCATCTGACTCATCCTCAACATTCATTGCAGCTACCAAATAACATGCCCTAGCAAGAGACGAAAACCTGATCTGCATATAGAGTAAGATGTGTCTCTTGTTGCCATCAATGATTCCTTTTTAATATTACTGCAAAATGACATGAAAGTCAGGTCAACTCAGGTGAATAAACAAAAATAGACAATTCACTTATCAGCTGTGTTGCTGTAGATGAAATGTCGGCCCAATGTCAGCAGATTTGTTTGAATTCAACCACATTGGAGGTTTTTGAGCATTCGAGCAAAGTGCGAACTTTGACTAGACAAACACCTTAATTAATTAATTTATTTATTTTTATCTAATCAGAGGTGGACTTTCTGGATATAACCCAAGTGCGCTTGAGCTTGAGATTACGAACAGACATTGTCCTTATGGATTTTCTCGTATAGGGCACAGAATTCATGGTTCCATCAATTATGACTAATCATCCTGGTCCTAAAGCTGAAAAGCAGCCCCAGACCATCACACTACCACCACCATTCTTTGGCTGTTAGTAAGTTGTTCTTTTTATGAAACACTGGTTTTTGTCTTACAAATCCACAGAATATCTGCCCAGTAGGCTGTGAGATATGCCAAATGTGAGATGAGCCTTTGTGTTCTTTTTGGTAAGCAGTGGCTTTCGTCTTTAAACTCTCCCATTTTTGCCCAACCTCTTTCTTATTGTTGAATCATGAACACGGACCTTAACTGAGGCAAGTGAGGCCTGCAGTTCTTTAAATGTTGTTTTATTTATTTGTTTATTTTTTTATGAGCTTCTAGATGAGTCAGGAAGGGGCAAATAGTTTTTCACATCACTGTATGTTTATATTTCTAACAATGCATACTGTATATTACAGATCCATATTATAATTTCAATTTTCATTCTTCAGCAGTAGATTATATACAGTAAGCATACTGTAACTCTACTGTACAAGTTACCTAAACGTATGATATCATTTATATTATAATTTAATTGTATAGTTTCACTGAAACCAGTACGTTCGTGTCAAACCAGGAAATATCATTTGCATGGCTTGCTAAACCTAACCTACACTGCTGTTAAAGAGCACAGCTTAAGAGAGAATGCCAAAATGCATGAATTGCAAATCACAATTGGTGGTTATTCCACCAAATATTGATTTCTTAATGTTATTTAGCCAAAGAATTAACACAGTTTGTTTACAAATTATTTGCTTTTTGTTTTACTTGAGTTATTAAAGCTCTGTAAATACTGCATGATCTTGGGTTATTTTTACGTGTTGTGATGTCGTCATTTCCTTTAAATATACACTCCAATGTTACGATCCATGTGTAAATTCTGTTTATTTATTCTTTTTCTTTCTTTCCCCCTTGTTTTTTGTTGTATTTTCTCACTCCACTTCTAGTATTGAATTGATTGGCTGACTGAGCTGTCAATCATCGTTATGACATCAGGACGCTCTGCCAATCCGCTGACATGATGATGTATTTGAGGCCTTGAATTCGGTGTGTGTGTGTGTGTGTGTGTGTGTGCGTCATTGCCAGCACATTGCTGTGCTTCTGTATGCTCAGTCCTACATGTTTGACTTAGTAGTTTCTGGTTGTTTGTTGTATTTGATTATATTGTTTATTGCTTTGTTGTGTGATTCAAATCTCTCTATAGACTTCTATTGAACTTTGTTTACAGTAAATGTGTTGGAGTTTGGTTTGGCCTACTACAAGGCAAGTGCAACCCCATTGTTAGGAAGCATGATGGTGCTTTGCTTGATTTTTTACTACTAAATAGTCAATTGTTAGTTTAGGTTGAGTGTCATGCCTTCCATGTACTTTTGTTCATTATTTCAAGGGAGTCAGAGCGTCGCATACGCTGAAGACTTCGGGTTTATTTTGTATTTCTTTTCTGTAATTTGGTTCAGGATTTTGTCATAAATTTTGTTTTGTTTCTTTCCTTGTTTTGGGTGACACTCTCTTTCTTTCTGAATTACATACATGTCCCAATTTTCTCTGCTGTTCACTGGTCTTCCTTGATCAGTTTCCCACCTTGCTGCATTTGTCTCTCCTGAATGTTGCGGTTCTCATCCAACTTAACATCAAGCACGCAACACTAAATAACAATATTTATATTTAGAATTTAGAAGAAATATTGTCAGTAGTTCACAAAAAATGAAACAAAACTGTTCATTTCACCAGTACATGAACTCACTCACTCACGTTATCCTGTATTCAGGGTCATGGGGGGCCTGGCGCCTTTCTCAGGAGACTTGGGACACGAGACGGGGTACATCCTGAACAGGGTGCCAATCCTTTGCAGGGCACACACACATACACTACTGGCAATTTGGGAATGCCAATTAACCTAGTCTGTATGTCTTTGGCCTGTGAGAGGCACAAGGCGAACATGCAAACTCCATGCACACAGAGATGGGAATCGAGCCTGGCCGGGAATCGAACCTGGACTGGTGCAAGGTGACCGCGCTAACCACTACACCACCGTGCCGCCCGATTCATGAACATGTAATAAAAAAAAACTAAGAAACTTTTATTATTTTGCTGTGGTCTCTTATTTTTTCCAGAGCTGTATTTGCAAGAGAAGAATGTACAGTACATGTGTGTGTGTGAAAGGCCTAGAATGTATTATGGTTTATATAACTCGTATACAAAAAATAAAAACATCAGGAAACAGGAATTTTGTTATATTTATTCATTTCACATATTTTTTTCCCTTCATTTGTCAATATGCAATGTCATAGTTGACATAGAACTCTTATGTTCACATTACTGTATGTATGGAGTTTTGCAAAATCTCCATGTGAGGAGTCCATGTGGTTTTTTTTCACAGAAAGCTTCAGCAGGTGTGATCCTTGTGCACATCCTATACAATATACAGAAGAACCAGATATATACAGTTTTATGTCATACTTTCTTGTGATGGTCTTTTCAAACTTGCAGGAGTCTTAAAATCACCCTTGAGCACCTGTCAAATCAAGGAAGAGTTTTGTGCCTTTTAGAACTTGAACTAAAGTGTTGTACAAGTACATTAAAAAAGCTATAGTATGAGCTGTGAAAAAAAAAAAAAAAACTTGTCAATACCTTTTCTGTATTAAGAATCACTTCAGGATCTGGTTGGCCATAGTCTGGGGGATTGGCAGCAGGGTCATAGCCCAGCTTGTAAAGCATTGGAGCTATACTGTCCATATCCTTTAGAACATCAGCTGGAATGTGGCCAACCCAGCGACTGAGCGCCTCCAGGTTGACTGGTTTGATGACCTGGTCAGTGGAGCGCTCGATTCTGAAAATCACAGAAATTAAACGGCGACAAATGAGAGTTGCAGTTGCGTACTGCATCTAATACCAATACATACGTCGAAATCAAAAATGGGCTTATTGTTTAGTTATGTATTCTGCATTCTTTTTGAAAAATAGCGACTGACCGAGATAAAGAAACTCCTCCAGGCTGTCCAATAGCTTTCTCATGGTGAAGTACCCCCTCATTCCACGGTATATTCAAGAACTCCAGGACTCTCATCATTGTGGTTCGTGGCTGCAGGACCAAATTTTCGTAGCGAATGGTCAGACAGCGTGAAGAACCTACCAGTGTACACTGAAATGACATGACCTCTATTGCTTGGCTCCACTTGCTAAGGCAGTCCCTGTAGCTGGAAAGGTCAAAGCCAGCTATCGTAACTTGTCTCGAGATCATAGAATGCACTGAGGCCCGGCCATCACGTACCATGAGAACAAACTTTGAGCTGAAATCATAGTATAAAAAAACACTCGTTAGACTAGTTATGTTGGATAGCGACAAATGGAAAAGATTATTATCAAACGAAAATAACAAGCGGTAATGCTTAAATCAGGAAAATTGAATGTAAGGTTACAGTGGAATAAATACTAAAAGGTATTTGAATATTGGCGGGTTAATCCATCACCACTATTTTAAAAAGTTGTTAAAGTTACACTATAGCTTTTATTCAAACCTCTTACTTGGGAAATAATTTAGAGAGGTAGATTGAGCTCTTCAGGGTAAATGGATCCTTATTGCAGAGCAGCGGTGCAGGCTCACCGTGACGAGCTATGATTTCGAGCAGGAAGCCTGCTGTAGCGGAGTCCAGTATCTCCTGAGTGATCTCCTCTTCTTCCAGGGCCCAGCCTTCTTCTGTGGACCTCCTCCAGCCGTGGCGCAGAGCCAAAATCCGGGGGATCACCCGAGTCTCCTCTCCACAGCGGATATCCGGATGGGCATCGAGCATGGCACGCATTAGCGTCGTCCCTGAGCGAGGTACTCCTCCAACAAACACCATTGGTGAGTCCTGGCTGTAGTGGTATAGGGTCTGATTGCTGCCCTTAACTAGTACTGGTACTCTTAGGCTAGGAGCATATGCATGCTGGCACATAAGCACATGGTACAAAGCTTTCACAGTGGCATACACTCCAAACAGACACAACAGCAGTGTGAATCCCCGTCGAACAGACAGCCGCATCACTCACTTTGGTGGCCACTGTATTCAGAAAAGCCATCAGACAGCAGAAACCTGTCAGTGTGTGCAGTTTTACACATGAGCAAAAAAAAACGTGTGAAAATTAGGAACTCATGCAACTTCCCCTATTACAGTCAGTTACAGATCATCTAAGTCTTCCAGCGTTCTTTTAAGGAGTTTAAAAATGATTATAGTGGCCCAGAATTGTACATCATATAGAAGTAACAGCATCTTTGCAAACAAATTGTTTTGGTAATGCAATTATGTAACCAGCAACACTAAAAATGCCGTATCATGTGCAACAGTATTAAAACGCAAACTGCAAGCACCGCTCCATTGCATCATTTACACAGCGAGTGCCCTTTAGCCTAAATGATGTGTAAATTAAGTGCAATAATGACCAGAAGTGTGAGAAAAGGCCTGCTTTAAAATCTGTAAATGAGCACATATAGACCTCTAAATCTGTAAATCAGCACATTTTCGTACTTTCGAACATGTCAGCTTCCTGAAACAGATTCGTCATATGATAAGCCAGGCTTGTTTTTTTTTTTTTTTTTTAAACCTTCTTTAAATCAAACATAGGACATAAAATGCATAAGTGTTTTTGGGCATGAGAAATACAAATCCTTATGATATTTCATAATGTGACACAACAAGTCACAGAACCTGTTTATTTACACTATTCCCTGAAAAGGCAAAGAAATTTTAGCAACTTACTCGAGACAGAAATCTGGTATTGTGTATTTAAAACTGCAACTTCCTTATCTTAGTAATCATAGTGACACATTCTTCAGCCATTTTTGTTGTAAGTAGCACGGAAGGCAACGTGAAATGTACCAGCTCACATAACATACTGTACAAACAACTTCAGGAAGTAGGCGGGTTGTAAGAACGAGGTTGTCATTTCGTGTTCCGTCAGGCAGGTTTTTTTTTTTTTTTAATAATAACAGGAAATAGAAGAGACTTTCTGAAAATGCACTATTTTGACAAAGCTTTAATAAATAACACAAGTTTATTACCAAAGTTATACAAGCTACCAATTATTTTATTTCTATGGTTTCAACAATATTCTGTTTACATGTACATTAATCATATATATATATATATATATACTGTATATATTTACAGTTCTGTATACAAGTCTTGAACCACTCCTCATTTCTTCATATTAAAATTCAATTCAATTAAAGAAATGGACACAAATGTTTCAGTGTGCAAAGTGTCTAAAATCCTATAATAATAAAGTGGTTGTTTATGTAATAACTTCAGCAGCAACCTTATTTTCCCTCGCCTGTTCCAACCACGGAGCGTTCAGTCTCACCGGCCTGACCATCAGCCATCGTTTCTCACCACCTTAACTTATACACTTAATAGGACACTGTGCGGCTTAACACAATTTTTAAAAAGAGATAATTAAAAGAAACCCTCTTAAACTGGTTAGGTACTGAGTTAGGTACGGGACCGGGCTGAGAATGAGAGCCAAAGGGGATCTTCAGGAACCCTGGTGAACTATTCCTCAAGACTACGTTTGTAAAAAGATTCAAGAATGTCTGGCTCCTTGGAGGCAAAATATGAAGAAATGAGGGATGAGTCAATACACAGTGTGAGATACTCACAGTGTGAGATAAATACATCTTCTGTTGTACTATGACATCACTTGCATGAGAAAAATATTACTTTCAAACCTTCACTACAAACTTCTACAAACTTGTTTGTGTACAAAGCTTTAAAATGACAGACGAGAAGTCAGGGCAACAGACAGACAGACGTGTGTCACTCAAACACACACACACACACACACACACACACACATACACACACATACACACACATGCACACACATGCACACACATGCACACACATGCACACACGCACGCACACACATACACACACATACACACATACACACACACACACACATACACACACACACACACACACACACAC